>PVKA01003564.1:0-76390 GCA_004027165.1 Ctenomys sociabilis
ATATTTACACATGTGTGTCTGGTTTATTTCACTTATGAGTATATGTTCAAGTTGCATCAACTTCAGTATAAATGCTTCAAACTTATCATTCTTAATAGCTGAGTAATACTCCATTATATAGAAATACCACATCTTTTTCAACCATTCCTCATGTGATGGACATCTTGGTTGTTTCCAAGATTTTGCTATCACACATTGCACTGCTATAAACATAGGTACACATATATCTCTATGATACAATGTATCTAGATCCTTCGGGAAAATTCCCATTAGGGGGATAGCCGGCTTGAATGGGATTTCTAGTCCTACAATTTTGAGGAGTCTCCACACTGACCTCCACAATAGTTGTACCAGTCTACATTCCCACAAGCAGTGGAGAAGTGTTTCCTTTTCCCCACAACCTCTCCAACATTTGTTGTTGGTTGATTTCCTTATGCTAGTCATTCTTTCTGGAATGAGATGATATCTCATTGTTGTTTTTATTTGCATTTCACGAATGGCTAGCGATGTGGAGCATTTTTAGATATATTTGTTTGCTTTTTTAATTTCATCCTCTAGGAAGTGTGTATTCCTCTCAGATGCCCATTTCTGACCTAGGTCTTTAAATTTGAGGGCCCTGTTATATCTTAGTTCTTTATAAATTCTAGACAGTTGTCCTCTGTCTGATTGCTTATAAGTTAGGATTTTTTCAAAGTTTGTGGGTTGTCTTTTCACTCTATTGACAATTTCTTTTGACATGCAGAAGTTCCTTAAGAAGAGTTGATCCCAGTTGTTGATTCTTTCAAGAGCTTCCCGTGCGAATTTATGTTTGTTCATGAACTCTTTACCTACCCCTATGTCTTCAAGAGTTCCTCCTACTTTCTCTTCCAGGAGATCAAGTGTTTCTGTTTTAACGTTTATATCTTTAAACCATTTTGACTTTAACTTAGTGCATGGTGTTAGAGCTGGGTCAAGTTTTAGTTTTCGGCATGTAGAAAGCCATGTTTTCCAGCACCATTTGTTAAAGAGGCTATCTTTCTTCCAGTGAGCTTGTGAAGCCCTTTTCTCAAAGATAAAATGGCTGAGTGTTTTCGTAGATGCCTATGCATCCTCTAATCTATTTCACTGATCCTCAGGTCTATTTTGTTGCCAATACCATGTTGATTTTATCACAGTGGATTTGTAGTATAATTTCAAGTCAGGAATTGTGATGCCTCCTGCCTTGTCTTTATTGGCCAAGATGGCCTTCACTATTCTAGGTTGTTTGTCGGTCCAAATAAATTTTAGGATTGATTTATCTATATCTGGGAGGTATGTTGGTGGCAGTTTGATAGGGATTGCATTAAATCTATACAGCAATTTGGGAGTATGGCTACCTTCACGAGGTTGGTTCTTCCTATCCAGGAGCATGGAATATCTTTCCATTTTCTGAAATCCTCTATAATCTCTTTTCTTAGGGTGCTGTAATTTTCCGTGAAAAGATCTTTGACTTCCTTGACAAAGTTAAACCCAAAGTATTTCATTTTCTGCGGTGCTATTGTGAAAGGTATTGTTTCTATTGTTTCCCTTTCAGTGTGTTTGTTATCTGTGTAGAGGAATGCTATTGACTTTTGAGTATTGATTTTGAATCCTGTTATGCTGCTGAATTTCCCTATCAGTTCTAGTAGTTTATTGGTGGAATTTTTTGTGTCTTCCAAGTAAAGTATCATGTCGTCTGCAAATAGTGATAATTTAACTTCTTCTTTTCCTATTCTTATTCCCTTTATTTCTCCCTTTCTAATGGCTGTTCTAAGGATTCCAAGACTATATTAAATAGGAGGGGTGATAGAGGACATCCTTGTCTTGTACCTGATTTAAGAGTAAAAGATTTCAGTTTTTCTCCATTTCGGGTTATATGAGCTTTTGGGTTGTCATAGATGGCTTTTATCAAGTTAAGGTAGAATCCATCTATTCAAATTTTCTGTAGACCTTGAACATGAATGAGTGTTGGACTTTGTCAAAGGCTTTCTCTGCATCAATTGAGATGATCATGTGGTTTTTAGATTTCAGTCTATTAATTTAGTGTATTTCATTTATAGATTTTTGAATATTGAACCATCCTTGCATCCCTGGGATGAATCCTACCTGGTCATGGTGTATGATCTTCTTGATGATTTGCTGTATTCTCTTTGCCAGGATTTTGTTGAGTATTTTTGCATCTATGTTCATGAGAGTGATTGGCCTGTAGTTCTCCTTTTTGGTTGTGTCTTTCCCTGGTTTTGAAATCAGTATTATAATTGCCTCCAGAAATGATTTTGGGAGGACTTTTTCCTTTTCAAATTTGTGGAAGAGTTTGTGGAGTGTGGGGATTATATCTTCTATAAATTTCTTGTAGAATTCAGCTGTGAATTCATCAGGCCCTGGACTTTTCTTTGTCCGTAGGCTTTTTATTACATTTCGTATTTCGTTGGCTCTTATAGGCTTATTGAGAGTTGTAATATTTTCTTGATTCAGTTTTGGTAATTTGTACCTTTCGAGGAATCTGTCCATTTCTTCTGTGTCTTCTATTCTGTGAGCGTAAAAATTCTCGAAGTAACTATTCATAATCTGAATTTCCACTGGGTCTGTGGTGATTTCACCCTTTTCATTCCTTATCGCTTGTACTTGAATTTTCTTTTGCCTCTTTTTGATGAGGTTGGCAAGAGGCTTATCAACTTTATTTAGTTTTTCAAAGAACCAACTTTTTGATTTGTGGATTCTTTGAACTGCTTTTTTCACCTCAATTGAGTTAATTTCTGCTCTAATCTTTATGATTTCTTCCCGTCTTTGCGCTCTCGGTTTTGTCTGCTCTTCTTTTTCTAGTTGTCAGAGGTGCAACATTAAGTTGCTAATTTGTTCCCTTACTGTTTTCCTAATGTGTGAGTTCATAGCTTTTATTTTCCCTCTAAGAACTGCTTTCATCGCATCCCATAAATTCCGGTATGTTGTACTTGAATTTTCATTGAATTGTAGATATTGTTGAATTTCTTGTTGAATTTCTTCTGAAACCCATTGACTGTTGAGTAGGGTGTTGTTTAGTTTCCATGAATTTAGCGGGTTTTTCTGGTTTCTTTTGTCATTTATTTCCAATTTCATTGCATTGTGGTCAGAGAGTATGAATGGGATAATTTCTATTTTCTTGCATATACTTGGGCATGACCTCTGGACTAGTATGTGGTCTCTTTTGGAAAATGTCCCATGTGCAGCTGAAAAAAAAATGTGTATTCAGCTGTGGTTGGGTGGAACTCTCTGCATATGTCCACCAGGTCCACATATTCCAAGCTCTTGCTCAGTTCTGCTACTTCCTTGCTAATTTTTTGTGTGGTTGACCTATCTTTTTGAGATAAGGGTGTGTTAATATCTCCTGTTAAGATTGTATTCTTAGACATTAAGTTTTTCATGTCCCTTATGATTTGTCTTACACAGTGGGGTGCTCCTCTGTTTGGTGCATAGATATTTATGAGTGTTACTTCTTGCTCTTGAATTTTTCCCCCCTGACCAATATATAGTGGCCTTCTTTGTGTCTTTTCATCATTCCTGGTTTGAAGTTGAGTCTCTTTGAGAACAGAATTGCTACTCCTGCTTTTTTCTGAGGTGCTGGGGCATGCAGTATTGTTTTCCATCCTTTGACTTTGAGCCTATGAATGTCCTTTAGTGTTAAGTGTGTTTCTTGTATAGAGCATATTGTTGGATTTTGTTTCCTCATCCACTGTGCCAGTGTATTTCTCTTAATTGGAGAATTGACTCCATTTACATTGATGGTTATAATTGAAATGTGCTGAATTATGTTTGTCATGATATTTAGCTGGTATTGTTTACTCCTTTGTTACCTGTATTTAATTGACTGTCGTGTTTAGTGGGTTTCTTCATTTTCTTCCATGAAGTTCTGGTCGTTGTGGTCTTTCTCTAGAACCTCTTTCAGCAGCCTGTGAAGGGATGGCTTTGTCATCATGAAATTCTTTAGTTGTTCTTTGTTGTGGAGGTATTTCACTTCTCCATCAAACTTGAAAGAGAGTTTTGCAGGGTGTAGTAGTCTGGGCTGGAATTTGTTTTCATGTAGGACTTGAAGAACTCTGCTCCATGCTCTCCTTGCCTTCATTGTTTGTGTAGAGAAATCAGCTGTAATTCTGATGGGTTTTCCTTTCAATGTGAGCTCCTTCTTCTCTCTAGCATCTTTCAGTATATTATTTTTGTTTTGAATTTCTGTGATCTTAACTATTATATGTCTTGATGTGTTTCTACTTGGGTTGAGGTTATTTGGTGTTCTGTATGATTCAGAGACCTGAATGTTGGATTGTTCCCTCATGCTTTGGAGGTTTTCTGCAATTATTTCTCCCCAAATTCTTTTTATGTCATTTGTATTGACTCCTTCATTCTCGTTGATACCAATTATTCTCACATTGTTCATCCTGGCATCATCCTGCACGTGATCGATTGTTTTTTCCTGCATTCTCGTTGTTTATAAGAGATCCTTTCTCACCTTTTCACTAGCTGCTCCGGCATCTTCAAGATCTGAAACTCTGTCTTCGCTTTCACTCAGACGGTTTTGTAGACTCGTGATTGATATTTTTAGTTCTTCCTTATCTCTTTGACTGTGTTTCATGTGTTCTATTTCTTTTCTGTATTGCTCATTCAAGGAATCCATCATATTTCTGGTCTCCTCAATTTTTTTATCCATGTCTTCTTTAGAGGTAGTTATTATTTTTTTTTTTTCTGCTGTGTTTCTTCCATGTTGTATTTCCTCGGTATATTTCTGGACTTGTTTCGGTATTTCAGATCGTATGACTTCAAAAAGTTCTTTTTTGATTTTAGAACTTATTTCTGCTTTGAGTTCCTCATGATCTTTCTGCTGTTGTTTCTTTGCTTCAGATGCTGTTAATTCATATATATCAGCTGCAATAGTGCTCTCTGCACTTGTTCTGGGTGAGCATCGTTTTTCCACCCAATGTTTCTGGAATTCATTCTTTATTTCAGATACTATGTATTCAAATATTTCTCTTTTAATTTGGGGAATTACTTCTCATTTTATTTCCTCTATAGCTTTCTGCTGTTGTTCCTTTGCTGCTGTATCTGTTAGTTCATTCATTGCAGCTGAGCTAGTGTCCTCTGCCCTTCCTGATGGACTCGAGGTCTGGGATTGCATTTTTCCCCTTCTCTTTGTCATTTTGTATAGCACTGATCTTTGACCATTGGTGTAGAGCTTTGGTGCAGCTATAACCTTAGCTTGTTATGAGATTCGGGTGCCAGTCTATTAAGTTTGAGTTTTTCCAGGTATGCCTATCCTGGGTCTAGCTGTTGTGTCCAGTTCCTTTTTTGCTACAGCTCCTTTGGTTCCACTCTGTTGGTTCCCGGGGTCAGCCCTCCTGTGTCAGGCATGTCGTTCCCCAGGTGGGTGGGCCTGGGCTTTGGTGGGTCTTCTTGGCTCACAAAAGGATAGTGGATGATCTTATTCACTGAGTAGGCTGTACTGGGTTGGCCAGCCTGTGCTGTGTCCGGGTCTACAGGCTGTAACCTGTGAAGGCTGGGAAATGTCCCTCTGGTGCAGCGGGCCTGGAGCCCTCACTCACATGCCAGGATGTGCTGGGTTTCGGTCCATAGCATGGGCCCGAGGATTGCTGAGAAATGTCCCTCCCATGTGGCAGGCTTGGAGTTCTCACTCCAGGCCGACCTGCACTGGGTCTGGGGTTGTGGTGTGGGACCGGTAATCACCTGGAAATGTTTGTCTGGCACAGTGTGCCTGGAGCTGTCACTGGTCCACGGGAGCTCGGGGTCAGGTAATCCCTGGGAAATGTCTCTCGTTTGCAGCAGGCCTGGAGTTCTGCACTCACTGAACTTTGATGCCCAGAGATTCAGGTAAATTCCCACATCAATTCTCCGATACTATCTAGGGCACTAATTATTCTTTCAGGATCAAGACCACTAACAAAGTCTCTATATTTATCATCAGCGTCTCTTTTATTCTTTGATCTGCTGTCATCAGATTCACTGTCAGATAAAGATTTTCTTTTTCTACCATTTTTCTTTACTAGCTTTTTGCAAATTAAGAAATACTTCAATTAATTCTGGATAATCTAAATTTTCTTTAGGTTTCCATGTATTTTCAGCATCTGTAAATCCCTTCCACTTCAGGAAATACCCCAGCTTGCCATTCACTACACATTGGTCCCTACTTTTTCTACCACAGACTCTTCAGGATTTCCTTCCTCGACATTTTTCACTTTCTCCATTTTGTTTGTTTCCCATTATTTGCAATGTAGTTTTATTGGAGCACATTTTTTTTGCTGCAGAATTGAAGAGCTATTATTCACAACCTCAATGCTCAGTAGCAGGTCATTATTGAGTTCCTGAAAGTTCTTTTATTCTCTTGATTTGGTTTTGGCAATTTGTACCTTTCTAAGAATCTGTCCATTTCTTCCATGTCTTTGATTCTGTAAGAATAAAGATTTTCAAAGTAGCTAAAGATAATCCTCTGAATTTCCAGAGTCTGTGGTAGTTTTGTCCTTTTCATTCCTTTCCTATTGCTTGAATTTGAGTTTTTCTTTGCTCTTTTTGATGAGGTTAGCTAATGGCTTATCAATTTTATTTAGTGTTTCAAAGATCCTGCTTTTTGATTCTTTAATTCTTCATTTTGTTTTCTTCATCTCAATAGCATTAATTTCTCCTCTAGTCGTTATAATTTCCTCCCTTCTTTGGCTTCGGGTTTGGTTTGGTCTTGTTTTTCTAGACATTTGAGGTGCAGCATTAGGGTATTTATTTGTTCCCATCCTGTTTGCTAATTTGTGAGTTCACAGCTATAAATTTCTCTCTAAGAACTACTTTCATTGCATCCCATAAACTCTGATAAATTGTTCTTTAATTTTCATTCAATTTTAGATATTGTTTAATTTCTTGTTTAATTTCACCTACAACCCATTGGTTAATAAGAAGGGTGTTGTTTAATTTCCATGTATTTGTGAGGTTTTTGTGGTTTCTTTTGTCATTTATTTCAAGTTTCATTGCACTGTGGTCAGTTAATATGCTTAGAATGATTTCTGTTTTCTTATGTATACTTAAATATGACCTATAGACTAGTGTGCAGTCTATTTTAGAAAATGTCCTGTGTGCAGCTGAAAAGAATGTGTATTCAGATACTGTTGCATAGCTCAACATATACATCCAATAAGTCCATTAGTTCAAAGGCCTGGTAAAGTTCTGTCAGTTCTGTGTTAATTTTTTGTCTACTTGACCCGTCTTCTTAGGATAAGGGGGTATTAAGGTTTCCTGTTAAAATCATGGTATTGGATATTAGATTTTTTTCATGTCCATTAATATTTGGCTTATATAGTTGGCTGCTCCTGTTTTTGTTGTGCACATAGATATGAGTGTTACCACATCCCCTTGTATTTTTTCCCCTAAGCAGTATGCAGTGGTCATTTTTTTTGTCTGATCATTCTTGGTTTGAAGTTCAGACTGTCTGAGAACAGGATTGCTACCCCTGCTTTTTTCTGAGATGCTGGGATGTGTAGTATTGTTTTCTACCCTTTGCCTTTCAGCCTATGAATTTCTTTATGAGTTAAGTGTGTTTATTATATACAGAATATTGTTGGATTTTCCTTCCTGATACACTGTGCCATTATGTTTCTTTTAATTTGTGAATTGAGTCCACTGAAATTGATGGTTACAATTGAGATGTATTGCCTTAAGACTGACATGTTATTTGCCTGCTCTTGTTTTCTTTTTTTTCTCCTGTGTTTAATTGTATGTCCCATTTGGTGGGTTATTTTAATTCTCATTTCTGGAGTTAAGGTCATTTTGGTCCCTTTTTAGAACATATTTTAATAGACTGTAAAGTAGGCTTTGTTATGGTGAAATACTAAAGTTGTTCTTTGTCATGGAAGTATTTCACTTCTTCATTGAACTTGGAAGAGATTTTTGCAGGGTGTAACAGTCTGGGTTGCAATTTTTCTTGCAAGAGTTGTGGTACTTTTTTTTTTTTTTTTGTCTTTTTGAGACAGGGTCTCGCTATGCAGTTCAGGCTGGCTTTAAGCTCACTTTGTAGCTCAGGCTGGTCTCGAACTCACAACAATCCTCCTGCCTCAGCCTCCCGAGTGCTGGGATTACAGGCATGCGCCACCACGCCCGGCTAGTTGTGGTACTTTGCTCCATGCCCTTCCTGACTTGATGATTTGTGAAGAGAAATCTGCCATTATTCTGATGGGTTTTCCCATCTTTCTTTTCTCTAGCAGCTTTTAGCATTTTGTTCTTATGGTGATTATTGTGTTTCTGAGTGTGGTTTTAATTGTGTTGATATTATTTGAAATTCTATATACTTTGTTTATCTGAATGTGAGATTGTTTCCCATATTTGGTAAGTTTTCTGCTATTACTTCTGCCCATATTCTTTTATGTCATTTTTATTGACTGCTTCTTTCTCATGGCTGCCTATTACTCTTACATTATTCATCTTTGCATCGTCTTGCAGATGCTGCATTATTTTTCCTGCATTCTCATTGTATTTTTTTTTGGGGGGGGGAGAACCAGGAATTGAATTCAGGCCCTTGTGCTTGCCAGGGAAGTACCAATTCCACTGAACCATCTCCCCAGCCCTCTATCATCACTTGCATTCAAATAGTTTTGCAAGATTGTAACTGAGGTTTTAATTTCCTGCATATGTCTTTCCTTTCCTTGTTTTTTGTGTGTGTTACTGGGGCTTGAACTTACGCCCTTGCACTTGACAGGAAAGCACTTATTCTACTGAGATCTCTCTCTAGCCCCCCACATTTCTTTCCTATATTGCTCGTTCAAGGATTCCATCATTTTTCTACTCTCTATTTTTTTATCCGTGTATTCTTTAGAAGCATTTAGTAATTTTTTCATTATGATCATTTTTTTCACTTCAAATATTATTTGTTTTCTGATTTCCTCTATGCCTTTCTGCAGTTTTTTCTTTACTTGATGCTATTATTTCAGAGATTTCAGATATGTGACTTCCAATTTCTTCTATGCTATTGTGTCCTGCAGTTGATCTGGGTATGCTCTGGGGCTGAGAATGCATTTTGCTTGTTCTCTTTGTTATTTTGTATAGTACTGCCCTCTCACCTTTGCTGTAGAGCTTTGGTGCACTTATCTTAGTACCTACCTATATTATTAATCAATATAAATTATGTGGTTAAGGCAGTTACAGTTTTTATTTACAGAGCTACTATTAGGAACACTAATAATGGGTAATGATATTTAGCAGTTGCCAAACTTTTGTAACTAATGGGTTTGTATTTTAGAGCGTAAGAGCAAACATTATGTCAGTATTGCTAAGCAGCGATTAAATTTGGAATTTGTATTTAAATTAGTTTCCCTAGTTCTTTCTGATCACCTCCCCTTGATGTATATATATATATGGGGTCTCCTAGGTCTCCTAGGGAGACTAGTTCACCCTAGTTACCTGTTGCCCACTCTCTCAATCAAAAGAGAAGGAGAGAGGATGCTAACATAGATCTGGGTCTAGCAAAGTGTCTCAACTTACAGTGTCCAGATCTACCAAATTTGAACTCATACAGATGGCCCTTGCTTGAGTCTGGCTGCTGTGCTCCACTTTTTCCTGCTGTAGCCCATAGAAGTGAACTGACTATGCCCCTCTGGCAAGATGTTCAGCTTCTGGATTAGCTGGGTGGTTCTGGTCCCTAGCTTTCTGCAGGAAGTTCACCGCAGGGTTCCACACCAGGCCTTTCTATGGGGGAGGTTCCTGCCAGTGCACAGATGGTCACACACACATGCTGGGCCTGGCCTCTGGCCTGAAAGGGATCTAGCCTGAAAGGGGGCTGACATTCCCACACACACTCTGGATGGAAAAGCAAGGAGAGTCACCTAGAGAGAAAAAAGAAAAATTCTCAAGTTTTCACAGAGAGTAAATTGCAGAGACTCTTCCAGATGACTGACACTGACAAAAGATCCACAATGTGCTGTATATGGTTCCAGGGTAAATCCTTAGGGGATTTGAATAACCTTGTCAGATAAAAAAGTTACATTTTTAGTTATATAGGTTTTGCTTTAACTTGGTCTTAACCATCCAGCAAAAGAAGGTAACCATGAGTTTTTAAAAGTGAACTATATTAATATTTTGAGCTATAAAAGGCTCAAGTCAAGAACTCCTGATAACTGCCAGTTGTGCTAATAACTCACTACTGTTATGGACTATTGGACTATATTGGGTTGTTTTGCTGGATTCAAGTACCTACAGTCTTTGGACTGGCACCAAGTATGGGAAGGTCCTTTAAAGACTTCAAATACTGCTTTTCTAACTGCAAGGGAACACCCATCGCTGACAAAGCAAAACAAAAAAGGGGGATATAAATAAATGACCATTTTGCACTGAAAAACATATACATGTAGATACAAGATATTTAGGATAGGTATACAACTACTTTCTCTTAGTTCAATGAGAAGAAAGGTTTGTAATAACATTATTTAGATAAGATATTATATCTGCATCTTGTCCTGTGAATAACTACTATGCAGACAACAATATACATTATATTAAATTTTATAACTCTCCTTCTAACCTGTTTTGGAACTGTTTCCTTGCAACTTGATCATTTTTCTCTTTAAAAGGAATTAAAAAATTTAAAAAAGAAAATATAAGAAAAAGAATAAAATAAATATTCTCTGGAGATATTTTAGGTGCATGTAGTCACAAAACACTGACTTATGAATTGTCCTGGGGGAGAGGCCATTTATCTTCCTGGTTGGCCACAAATTGGTTTCAGGAGTCTTTCCTGATTCTCAATGAAGCCTTCAATGACTGTATTGTTGATTTTGGCTATGGTTAGCTTCTGGGCGTCAGAAAACTAACAGGCAAGTGAGAGAAAAAGGGATAGATGGAAGTAAAACATGCAATACTTAGTTGCCTCCCTATATACTAACATATGTGTCATATTTTGATTTAAAACTTGTCATTAAATGCACCCATGCTGTTGAAAGAGTTCAACTTGCTTTCCACCATAAAGACTGTCACTAGATGCAACTTGTCATATGCCACTCACTGATAGTGTCTGATATGAATCTCTCAGCAATTGATATATTATGTACTTGTTTCAGTCAAATTTCTCTGCTAATGTTACTTGGTATTTTCAGCTGCATCAGCCCCATCTCAGGTGATCAAAGACTAGATTGTGATAAGTAGCGGGCAACCTAGATTTTTCCCATGTGAAGTTCACAGGAGGGTTCATGCTTCTATGAGAATTTCATGCCCTCTTAGAATCTGACAAAATGCAGAGTTCTAGAACTAGGCAGCTTTAAATGTAGGTGAGCCTTCTTCCTTACCTATCACTCACTTTTCTGCATCCATCTGTGGCTTCTGAGGTTTGGGATTCTCTTATATAAGGGAATAGGTCATTCTACCTGTACTATAATGGCACTAGTTAGACATTGTGCAATATCAACAAATTAGGGAAGACCATGAGTATGTCTCCTTGGAAAATGAAAATATCTCTTGCTTCTTGCTCTAAAATCTTATCCTAATTCCTAAATGGTGCACATGGCAGCAATTTTAGAGAGCTACAGATCCTAGGTCAATGGTTGCTTAGATGGAATGCATTTGAAGTCATATGCATGCATCTCTTTCTAAGGCTACACAGAAGATATTAACTAATTGCAAAACAAAACAAAAAGTAATAGAAAATAAAAATTTTTACATGCATAAATTGTTTTCTTAAACTGCTGTGACTTAGCTTATATATTCTCATGTACTTATGATTTTATTTTGGGCTGAATTATTTTAGGTTCATATACAGTTCTTATTTTCAAGGTAAATATATACATATTTATGCTTTGGGAATATTTACAAGAAATAACTGACCTAGGGGCTCGAAAGAAAGCTCAGTGGAATAAGTGCTTCCCAGCCAAGTGCAAGGGCCTGAGTTCAATCCTCAGTTCCACAAAAAAGAAGAAAGAAAATAAAAGAAATGGTTGACCTAATATGAACTCAGACGACTCTATCTAACGAAGATGTTTATAACCTTCCCCCACGTTACTTAGGAAACACAACAGTAAATGTACTGTCATGAGGACCACCATGGGCAGTAAAACTAGGTATAATGAAAGAATAACTAAACAGTCTGTTTTATTTTAAAAATAATCAACTATGTTTATTCTTTTTCTACCCAGACCAATGATGTCATTTAATTTTGCTTATTTTTTTCAAAATCATCCCAAGTATGATGTAAATTTATAATATTAGGACTTCTTACTCATATGTAAGTCCTGTTTTTGTCCAGCCTCTATCAATTGGCACTCTGCAATTACTGTATCACACCACCCCAATACTTTATGAATTGCCTAAATCAGTAAACCACCAACTCAGATCAGCATCTGTTAAAGTACCTCTCCACTCTGCTCGACTAATTTTGTATCATATTTTTAATCATCATTTTGACTTTTTTTCTTATTTTCAGGTTTGTAGATAGTACTTGTGCACAATGCATGAAATTTCTGTTTGCATAGAATTGGTGATAAGAGTGTGCAAGAAATGATGACATTTGAATGTCACTAGACCTGTCCAGTGAGAGGTAAGCATCTCATTCTGGACAGTTGATATGCTGCTCATTTTCCATCTGTGGGAATGCCTCTTACCTCTTATGTAGACATACTATACCAGGTAAACTATGACACACTTACTTTGCAAGCATAAAAGAATCCTTAGAGCAGGAAGTAAAAATAGGATCTATTCAGGAGCAAGAAATTTTTCTTGGGGCCACTAAGTGCATAAATATTCAACATGTGAACTTGCTAAATGAGCAAGAATATTTGCTCAGCTCCATTACATGAGAAATTATAACAAGGGGATCTTTGGTGTGGTGTCTACTGGGTACCATCTGTAAGACCTCAGCAAAGATGGTTGCAATTAAGCAACTGATGGAATTATTCACAAGTTTGAACTTCTCTATAGTCTCAAGTTGAAAGGAAAGCAATACTGATTTTTTATTAACTTAGGTTGCCTGTCTGTTAGATGTGGAGCAAATCAATGGCATTAAGTATATCTCTACCTAGTGATGTCACTACATGAAAGAAAGTTTCTAAAACATTTTGGAAACTCAAACAGAACCCCACGAAACATGTGAACGATGGTGCAAGAGCCAAAAAACACACAAAATCACTTGATGAACATATATCAATGTAGTATGATGTTTTCAGTTCTTCTGGAAAAATATCCAGGAAGGGAACAGCTGGGATGCATGGCACCACTACTCTTAGTGTTTTGAGGACTCTCCGCACTGATTTCCATAATTGTAGGACCAGTCTACCCTCTGACCATCAGTGGTGAAATTTTCCTTTTTCCCCACACTCCCGCCAGCACTTGTTATTGCTGGACGGCTTGATGATAGACATTCTTTCTGGGTGAGATGGAATCTCAGCATTGTTTTAATTTGCAGCTCTTGAATGACCAATGATGTTCAATGTTTTTCATCTACTTATTTCCCATTTGTATTTCTTTATGTAATAAATGTATATTCATCTCAAATGCACACATTCGATTGAGACTTTGAATTTTGGAGGCCTGACTTTTTAAAATTATGTATACATTGTAGATAAAATTTATTTGTCTGTCAGCTTATTTTCCCCAATTTGTGGGTTTTGTTTTTATTATATTGCTAATTTATTTGATGTGCGACGACTTTTCAAAAATGTAAGATCCCAGTTGTTGATTCTTTGAAGTTCTTCCCACACAGTTTAGTTTTTGTTCATGAATTCTCTATTTACCCTTATGTCTTCAAGATTTACATCTACTTTCTCCACCAGTAGATTTGATGATTCTGTTTAATCTTTAAATCTTTGATCCATTTTACTGTAGTTTAGTGAGTGGTGATAGACATTGGGTCCAATGTTAGTATTTGGCATGTGCAAAGCCAGTTTTTCTGGTGTCATTAGGTAAAGTTTCTATCTTAATCTCAGTGAGCATATTTGGGCCCTTTATCAAATATAAGATGGATGCGTGTGTTCATTTTTTATGTATTTATTTATTTTTTTGGTAGAACCGGGAATTGAACTGAGGCCCTTAAGCTTGCTAGAGAAGCGTTTATTCCACTGAGCCATCTCCCTGGCTCTGAGTGTGTTTAATTGTATCAGCATCTTCTAATCTGTACCACTGATTCTCTGGTGTGCAGCACAATTTTTCATAACTAAACCTTGGAAGCAACACAAATGCCTATCAACTGAGCAATGCATAAAAAAGTTGTGGTATTCTATACAATGGAGTGTTACTATGCTATTAGAAAGGATAGACAAGGCTTTTATAGATAAATGTATAGAACTAGGAATCATGCTTATAAATGAAATAGATCAGGGGCACATGCGTAAAAATCCTGTCGTCTC
Source organism: Ctenomys sociabilis (assembly GCA_004027165.1). Taxonomy (NCBI): domain Eukaryota; kingdom Metazoa; phylum Chordata; class Mammalia; order Rodentia; family Ctenomyidae; genus Ctenomys; species Ctenomys sociabilis. The sequence continues at coordinate 14,340 of PVKA01003564.1, forward strand.
CATACTGAAAGAATCTGAAAGAGTGAATAAAATCCTGTCTACATTCCCACCAGTAGCGAAGAAGTGTTCATCTTTCTCCTCAGCCTCTCAAGAATTTGGTATTGGTTGATTTCTTTATGATAGCTATTCTTTCTGGGTGAGATGGTATCTCAGTGTCCTTTTAATTTGCATTCCTCAAGTGGCCAGTGTTGTGTAACATATTTTCATGTATTTATTTGCCACGTGTATTTCTTGCTCTGAGAAGTGTTCATTCATCTCAGATGCCCACTTTTGGATTGGGTCTTTAAATTTTGGGGGCCAATTTTTTTTTTTAGTTCCTTATATAATTTAGATAGAAATCCTTTGTCTGAGTGATTTTTGGTCATAACATTGTCTTTTCACTTTGTTGGTAATTTCTTTTGACATGCAGAAATTTCTCAGTAAGATGAGATTGCAGTTGTTGATTCTTTGGAGAATTTCTCAGGCAGTTTGGGGTTTGTTCATGAACTGTCTCCTTACTCCTATGTTTTTAAGGTTTTTATCCTAATTTTTCTTCTTGGTGATTTAGTGTTTTTCTTTTAATGTTTAGATCTTTAATCCAGTTTGACTTTAGTTTAGTGCATGGCAATAGATGTAGGCCTACTTCTAGTTTTTGGCATATGATTTTCCAGAACCATTTGTTAAAGAAGCTATATTTCTTTCAGTGGTCATGTTTGACTCCTGTGTCAAAGATAAGATCACTGAATATAGGAATGTAGATTCGTACAACCACTATGAAAATCAATGTGGAAAGTTCTGAAAAAACTAGGACAAAAATCCCATTCAATCTAGTTATTTCCTTTATGGGCATATTACCAAAAGAACTGAAAACATTATACAACAGTAATATATATGCACCTGGGTTTATAGCAGGATAATTTGTCACAGTTGATTTTTTTTTTCTTTTTTCAGAACTTTGTATTGAACTCAGGCCCTTGTGGTTGCCAGTGGAGACCTTATTCTAGACAAATCTTGGAAACAGCCAAAACAGATGAACAAGATGTGGTAGTTCTATGCAATGGAGTACTATTCAGCTATAAAGAAAGACAATCTTGAAGTCACTATAGGTAAATGGATGTAACTAACGTCTACACTCACAAGTGAAATAAATCAGATTCACACGTGTAAATGTGATATTGTCCTCCTAGTGCAAGAATCTGAAAGATTAAATAAAATATAAAAGATATAATAGATATAGAAAAACATCAAGAATCTGATCTTAATGATTAAAAATGAAGATGAGAGAAAGGAGAAAAGATAGGGAAAAAAAAAAAGATGGAAAATCCTGCAAGAACATAAGCAGGATGGCTGAGAAGATTGTATTAATAATGTCCATCAACTTTTTTAAAATAGCAGTTAATGCTTAGAATTTTAATCTTGACTAATTCTTTGTGCTGATATGTATAATTTGAGCAGCTACATCAAGGACAGCAATGTGTAATATAAAGCCCATGGTTGAATGCCTCTCATCTTGGTCTTCTAAATGTCCTGTTTCTAATATTTTATCAATTATCATTATACTCTTTTAAAAATATTTTTCAAAAGACAAGGAAAATTATTAAGAGTTCTTGAAAGCAACCATTAATATTAAATTATTTGTCCAAGGTTTCATTACTATATCTGTTCATGTAGGAAACACATTTGACATTATAAAATAGACACAATAACAAACACTGCAAATTGGCTGTTCCTATTTTGAAAGTCTTTAACATATGTGTTGTATGTTACCTTGTTTTCATCTTTTGTTTGTTTTGTTTCACTCTTCAAAATAAAATAAAATAAATAATTAAATAAAATCCAAATGGTATAACAGAACCTGTGAAAGGGAAAGAAACTCTTCAAAGGGAAGGAATAACTAGGATTAAGAAAAGAAGAAAAGAAGGAAAGAAGGGAAAAAGAAATATGTGCATATATATAGGATAGCTTAAATAATTATACTGTTGACATTTAGTGGTTTATTGAGAGGAGCAATTGGTTAACGCTTAATTTTTCCTTTCTCTCCTTTTTAATTTTTTGACCAATTTAGCATGCTTATATATAGTAATCCATGTATCTATCTATCTGTATATATAATTTGAAGACAACAATATGAAATACAACACCCATTGTTGAATTTCTGTAGTTTAGTGTAATGAGATTCTATACCATTCCAACATGTTTTATTTTCTATTTAAAACAAACAAACTTGGAGGGCCACCAGATATCTCAGTAGATGGTGGTGTGTTTGCGTAGTCTCAGCACTTGGGAGGCTTAAAACAGGACAATCATTGATCTGTCTACTGAAACCCTGTGGACCTTCTACTAAATACAAAATAATTAAAAAACAATCTTGGCTTGCATTCCGAATAAAAACAAAATCATCTTGAATAACAGCACAAATATCTGCGACATGGTAATGAGCTACTGCAGTGATGTGTGGTGTCTTTCATGGCCCTTACTCTGGTCCATCGGACCTCAGTGACACAGGCTGGCTCTGGCCTGTTCTGCACTGCTACTACTTGATGCCATACTGTGTACCAGCAATCTTTTGCCTCACCATATTAAAAAAAAATCCTAAAATTCTGAATGGAGAGAAAAAAAATTTTCTTGTTTTGTTCTATGTACAAAAAAGAACCATATTTTACAAGATTGCACATAGTTATGAATCCTGCAATTATAATGGATATTAGAGATCATCTAGCCAACAGAGCTATCTTCTGGATTTAATTTTCTTGTATTTTATTAATAATTATATCACATCTGTGGCAGAGTGAACTCAACGTTGTTTAGTCAATGCTTAGTCAGTAATTAAACAACTTAGTAAAAATGTGTTATATTTATTTAAACATAACTGTCCGTATGTTTGTATGTGCACTTTAATGTCCTCAAGTAAAATTAGTTTTCACAGACACTAGGTAAATACATATGTAGCCCAAATAAATATTTAAGTGAAGTAATGTTGAAGGAAAAATTTTAAAATACCACCAACCACACACCACATATGATAGCAAAACAGATGAATGAACTGTCATATGCAAGCTACTACCATCAGCATTTATCTGTGCTTCATAGAGATACTGAGTGTGAAACCCACTGTTTTACTCAGTCTGAGTACTCCTATTACATTAGTCAACATTTGGATATCATATTTTAATTGCAATGTTCTGCCTTTTGAAGTCAAGCTTATAGTGCTGACAATATAGCTCAGTGGACTAAGCTCCTGCTTTTGCAAGAACAGGGATACGGATTTGATTTCTGGTCCCACATGCAATGCTGACCCCAGCACTGGGGCACACTGAGCCAGTGACAGAGTCCAAGCATGGTGGTGCACTCCTGTGATCCCAACACTGGGGAGGCTGAAAACAGCAGAATCACTATGAATCTGAGCTTCATAGTGAGACCCTCTACCAAATATATAAATGAAAAAATAAAAATAAAGTTGAGTTTATTAAACAAAAGTCTAGATATGAAAATAAAAAAATTATTGAAATTAAACAATATTCACTTATTTACCAGGGTTATTCAGTTACAGTGGAAGTCCCTTATGTTGACAGTAAACTTTAACTACTCTGAAAATTAGAAATATGCAATATTATAACCATTGTTAATATCCTGTCATCTTATTTTGAAATTTTGTATTGTTGTTTTAATTCTCTTTAAAATAAAAACAGAAAATTGATAAAATTAGCAGAAAGTATTATGTAGTTCTTAATATCTAACAGTAAAAATCCATCTGCACACCAAAAATGCCAAACAGGATTGATTTTTTCAACAAAATGGTCCTTGATTCTTTATTTATTCATTTTATATTCATAAAATAGTAGAATATGTTCTAATGCTGAAGGAAAAACTGGCCAAATTATTATTATTTATACCTACTGTACATTCTGCATTACTGTGGGATTTTTCAAGGTCACCATAGCAGTTCAACCTTTATATTGAATTATTGAGGTATCTCTGCTAAAAGCCCAAAGTGCATCACTGTTTGTACAGGTGCTGAACAAGCCCAAACTTGCTGACCCTCTGGTCTTCTCATTTCTAGGACTCTTACCATCATTAGGTTACAGTTTCATGACCAAAAGGGCCAGTACCATGTTGACCAGCTCTGCCAAAAGTATTTTTGACAGTTAAAGATTAATCACTCATCCACTGTAGAGAACAGCTTCTTTAATATGTATACAGTACTTTACTACATTATACAACAAAATCATCAAAATTGAAATTTAATAATATTATTCTGAGGTACCAGGTATGGACTACATTACTAAATTAGAGTGTGTTTTTTCTGTTTAAAATGATTCTGAACTGTAATAATTGGCTTGTATATTCCCACAATTTTTATGTTATCTGATGTTATCAGACACAAGGACACCCATAGTCCTTGATCTCATAATGATAATGCAAAATAAAATTATGAAAAACTACATTTACAATAGAACCAAAAATGATCAAATGCCTAGGAGTAAAACAGCTAAAAGAAATACAAGATTCATGTACTAAGAACACTACAAAACATCATGTAAAGGATCAAGGAACATCTAATGAAATAGTTAGATAGCTGTGTTCATAAATTAGAAAACTTAGAATTGTTAGGAAGGCAATATTCTAAAAAGTTTGATTATAATTCAATAGTTATCCTGGTTATACTTCTACCCTTATTTTAGAAATAAGCAGGGAGAGATTAAATTCACATGTTTTAGGTCGGGCACACACAAAAACAAATTCACATGGTTTTGTAAGGCATACAGAATAGTCAACACACTTTTGAAGAAGTAAAACAAGTAAATGAAAGGTATTTGTTGGATCCATACTTTCCATTTCAAAATTTTCAACTTCAAAACAATTTAGCTGTTGTACTAGCATAGTTATAACAATTATTGGGATAAGTTTTTTTTTTTTTTTTTTTTTTTGTGATACTGGGGATTGAACTTAGGACCCTGCACCTGCCAGGAAAGCACTCATTCTACTGAGCTATCTTCCTCGCCCTGGGATAAGTTTAATAGTACAAAGATAAATATTTATAATTTTGATCAGTTGACTTTAGTCTAGAGTATCTATACTTAGTCTTAATAAGTTATTTTGATACCACTACAAATATACATGAAAAATTACACAACAGTTATATTTCATTTCATAGGCAAAAATTAATTTAAAATGAAATAAATGAAAGACTTAAAACAGGAGCTAAATTATATAACACAATTCTAGAAACAAGGGCAAGCCTTTATGATATTGGCTTTGGTAATGGTTTGTTTAAAATGACCCCACATTCACAGCAACAATATAAACAAAAGCAAATTAATTTGATTGAATTAAAAAAAGATTGTGGTTCATACACTTCTGTGAAAAAGGCCTCAAAGAATGGGAAAAAAATTGCAAATCATACAAATGGCAACAACACAAATGAAACCAATTGATACTCAACATCATTAATCATTAAGGAAATACAAATCAAAACCACACTGAGAAACACTTTAAGCCCACTGCCACAGTTATAATTCAAAAGTAGAAAACTGACAAGAGCTGTGTAAACGTAAATAGTTTATCTCAATTCTTGATGATGGAAATGTAACCATGAGATTAAAATAGTTAGTACCACCTCAAAATAGGAAACATAGCACTAATAGGTTACCCATAAATTTCACTCGTAGATAAGTATCCAAGAGAAATGAAAGAAGATATTAGTTTAAAAGCTAGAATACAAATGGCCATTACAAGATTAATCATAATAATTAGTGAAAACAACACAAATGCCCAGTTAATGAATAAATAAAATGTATTTCCTCTGGGTGTTGATCAGTAATAGAGAGGAATGTATTCAGCATATGCTACTGCCACCTCAATGAATATTTGCAACATCATCTTAAAAGATAAAAGCCAATGACAAAATATTTCATTTTGCAAGACTACATTCATATGAAAAGCAAAAAATGCATATACATGCAGACAGAAAGTAGATCAATCATTTCCTGGCGTTGAACAAGAAAGAATGGAAAGTAACTGACTAGAGTGGGTGTGGAATTTCCTTTGGGAATAGGGGAAGCATTCTAAAATTATATAATTTTTGCTGCAGAATGCTGTTAATATGCTAAAAGACATGGAAATATAACCCTACGGGCTGGGGAGATTGCTCAGTGGAAAGCACAGGTATCTGAGTTGAATCACTGGTTCTGGAAAAAAAAAACAAAGATACCCTAAAGAGTAACTGTTAAACACTGAAGAATTAATCTAACTAAAGATGTACACAAAAATAACAGTATTCTGAAAAAAAAGAGATCGTAGAGGATTTTAGAGAATGAAAAGATATTCCCTGCTCCTGGATAGGAAGAACAAACATTAGGAAGATGACCGTACTCCCAAAATTACTGTACAGGTTTAATGCAATACTTATCAAACTACCACCAACATATCAAACACACCTAAAGAAGTCATTCCTAAAATTCATTTGGAACCAGAAAAGACCTAGAATAGCAAAGACAGTCCTAGGCAGCAAAGGCAAGGCAGGAGGCATTACAATTCCTGACTTGAAATGATACTACAAAGCTACTGTGATATAAACAAATCTGTAATTGTTGAATTTGTAATTGTTGAATCTGTGATATAAATCAGCTGTAGAGAAATAAGATAGGTATATAGCTGCACTGTCTTCATTCACTGATTAGATACATCTGCTATAATTATCCCTGTAAATATAATATCATGTATGCACCTTGTACGACACTGAAACATTATGAAAACATTCTGTAATGTATTGATTTGTTGAATCTGTTCTGTTAATTTGTCTTGAAACTGTCTCATTGCTATTTGTTCTTTAATAAAAATAGTAATGATAAATAAAGTAAAAATAAAAAAAAAACTACTGTGGTAAAGTCAGCATGGCATTGGAAAACATGTAGACCTGACAATCAATGAAATAGGTTAGCAGATGCAGAAGCAATGACAAGCACACTCAACCACCTTATCTTAAACAAAGAGGCCAAAAGTTGTTTATGGAGAAACTTCTTTAACAAATAGTACTGGAAGAACTGGCTCTCTCCACATGCCAGAAACTAAAACTTGACCCAGGTCTGTCCTCATGCACTAAGCTATAGTCAAAATGGATTGAAGATCTATACATTAAAATAGAAACGCTCAATCTCCTGGAAGAGAAAGTATGAGGAAATCTTGAAGGCTTAGGGGTAAGCAAACAGTTCATGAACAAAAATCAAAGTGAACAGGTAGTACTGGAAAGAATTATCAACTGGGACCTCTTCTTATTGAGAAGTTTTTACATGTCAAAAGAAGTTACCAACAGAATAAAGACAACTCACACATTTGGAAAAAATCTTACATAATAAGAATTCAAACAAAAGTCTTCTACCTAGAATTTATAAGGAACTAAAAAACAAGACTGGGCATGGTGACACATGCCTGCAATCCCAGCCATTGGAAGGCTGTAAACAGGCAGATCACTCCAATTCTGATCGAGTAAGGCCCTGAACACCTTGCAGCGATGGCCGTGACTCATCCACATGGCTGACACGGACAAAAGATCTCCAAGGTGGTACACATGGTTCCAGCATGAATCCTGAGGGGATTTGACTGACCTTGTCAGATACCAAAGTTATGTTATTAATTAATTAATCCTTTAACTTGGTCTTAACCATCCAGCAGAAAAGTAGAACCACGAGGATAGAAGTAATTCCATATTAATATGCTGAGTTGTAAAAGGCTCAAGTAACCAACTTCTGACAACTGTCAGATGTGCTGTTAACATACTACTGTTATGGAATATAGCACTATATTGGGTTATTTTGCTGAATTCAAGTACTTACAATCTTCAGATTGGCTTCAAGTATGTAAAGGTCCTTTAAAGACTTCTCCAAATACACACAGCTTCTCTAACTGTAGTGGAACAACCATCCCTGACAAATCAAAACAAAATAGAGTGATATAAATAAAGGACAATTTTGTAGTGAAAAAATATAAAGATAACTAGGCTAGATACACAGCTAATTTCTATTACTTCAGTGAGAAGAAAGGTTTGTACCAATATTGTTTAAACAATATATTATGTCAAAATTTTGATCTCCGAATAACTACTATGAAGTTAATGGTATATAATGTATTAATTATTGTAACTGTCCTTCTAATCTTCTTTGAAACTGTTTCTATTGTTTTTCTCTTTAACATGAATAAAAGATAAAAAAAGAAAGTAAACAGAACGTAAGGATTAAATAATGAAGAGAAATAAAGGAGAAAAGGTAGCACATAAGGCAGGGGCAAAACCATACACGCATAGATACAAGATGGCTAAGGTATAGTCCGAAGTATTTCCATCACCTTTTTGAAAACAGCCATTCTTGGGTAGAAGACTCACCTTGACTAACTCTCTATGCTGATATCTGCAAACTAAGCAACTACATTGAAACCAGCAATGTGTAATACTAAAACCACGCTTGGGGAGATAGTTCAGTAGAATAAGTGCTTGCCTGGCAACCACAGGGTCTTGAGTTCAATCCTCGGTACTGACAAAAAAAAAAAAAGAAAAAAGAAATACCTCTCATCTCAGTCTTCTAAATGTTTACTGTTTCTAATGTCTTGTTAATTATTACTAGACTCTCTTTAAAGTAATTTCTTAGAAAGGGTTCTAAAAGAAAATGAGACACAAAAAGGATAATTGTCATAATATATGAATTATATCTCAAGAAAATAGTCCTCCATAATATGTTCCACATAATATGTATATGGTTATCATGTATACTTTGATTTTATGACAGAAATAGAATTTTTTTTTTCACTTTAGGTGGTTTTATAACAGTTCAAGTCAAGAACAGTTCTGTCAACTTTCAGGAATGACACTGTGAGACAAAAGTTGTTTTCATTTGTACTGAAGCATTTGCATTCAAAGAAATTCTAGTCCACCTGAGAATAATCTTCAGTGAGATACATTTCTGGTCATATTCAATCATATTGGTGTGAATTTAGGAAGAAAGTTCTCAAAGTATAGGTGATCCTTTAGTTGAAATTTTGGAAATATCCAAATAGCATATACACTGGTTTATTTGGGATTGACATTTTATTATGTTAGTGTGCATATTTTTAACAAAGATTTATTCCCAAGTAGCTAATTTTTGTATTTCAAATAAATTGTTTTCATTGTTGTCAGTGTGCTTAGGTGTACTTATACTGGAAAATCATACGCTGTCTTCAGATCACAAATTCTCTGTATTATTAAAATCACTGTCCAAATATTGCAACTGAACACAGCTTTGGGAAAGGTAAGAGTGTGGGGTAGAAGAGGGAGAGAGAAAGTGAGGGAGGGAGGGGGAGAGAGAGAGGGAGAGAGAGAGAGAGAGAGAGAGAGAGAGAGAGAGAGAGAGAGAGAGAGGACAGACAGACAGGCAGACAGAGAGACAGACACAGACAGACAGAAAGACAGACAGAGACAGAGAGAGAAAGACAGACAGAGACAGACATTCAGAGACACAGAGACAGCCACAGGGACATACAGAGACAGATAAGAAAGAGCAACAAAGAGACAGAGAAACAGGGATTTCCAAGCTTGCTCCTCCCTCTCAGGCACAAAGCCTCCAGCTCTCCTTCATCACACAGCTAATCGAAACCTCCCCTCTTTCCAACTCTCATGCATATCTCTTGTCAGCAAGATCTGCAAATTACCCTCTAACCATTCAATTCACATCTTGTAGTATTTAATGCCTGTCTTTTTTGTCTTTTTTGTACATTAGTTCCTGCCAAAGTTTTTCTTTGAAGGGAGAACAAAATGCATTCTGGACACTAAGAAAGGCCAGATCTAATTCCATCTTCAAAATGTTAAAAAGTGATGAAATTACATTTTCCTCATTTTGGGCCATAGTTGTTGGAAGAGAAGAAAGTCTCTAATCCACATAAGTGATGCCTTGAGCCCCACAGGAAAAATAAGTCTAAGCTGAGCAGTGTGACACTTCCCAGGATTCTAACTGGAAGCAAGAATATGTGTAGTGTTGAGGGTTTTATATTTCTTGGCAGGTCTTAATTTTCTAGTTAAAATTAAAAATGGCTTTGAAGTTTTTTGGGAACCATTATCACCATTAGCAAATAATATTTTGAGGAGTAGTGAGTCAATGAATCATAAACAGATGGATTGAATTTCTAATATATTACTTATGAGTTTTAAAACTTAGTAACATACTATTTCCTGCTATTTTGAACCTTGAACTAGAAAAAAATGTTGCTTCAAATTATGGGCTGATATCAATTTTTGGCAGATATTGCTGTGCTTTCAAGAAGCATCTCAAAGAGATGCGAAGCCACTATTTTGACATTGCTTTGAGGAAATTTTATATTCCTCTGCATTTTTCTGTGAATCCATCTAACATCTATGCATTATGTATCTATTGTCTATCTATCTATCTATCTATCTATCTATCTATCTATCTATCTATCTATCTATCTATCTATCCACCCATCCATTTATCCTCTATTGTTCTATTGTTTTAGAAAAGCTGTCAGAAGTTATGAGGAGAGAGTGATACAGTTGTGTAGAATCTTACTACAAATGGTTATTCAAAGCAAACACCTCCAAGAAAATATGTTAATTTTCATAGCAGTCCAATAATTTGATTTCAAGTTGGAAGGAGAAAAAAAGAGGAACATTCTTCCAATTACAATTCCACTGTTAGACTTCAGAAGAGCCAATTGGTGCATTGCTGTGTTGTTGCTGTCAATGTGTTGGAGTGGCATTTCAAATCCAAGAAGCACTTTGACATCTTCTTATGCTTTTCATGAACTGTCACTCACATAGTTGGAGTCTATTCTCAGTTAACAGTAATACTAAAGTACAAATGAGAGAGAGAGAGAGAAAGAGACAGAGACAGAGAATGACAGAAGTAAAGGGGGGAGCAGAAATGGGAGACTGAGTGTAATGAGAGAGACATATTACCCTTGGAGCAGTCACCGTGCAAAGGGTCAGCTGTATAACACAGCAGTATACAGTTTTGTTATCTCATTAGTGTTCATTAACTGCAAGGAGTTGGGGCATGAGAGAAAGGCTTCATAGAAGAGAGGAAGTCCTTCAGTTTCTGTGCAGAAGGTAAAGTTCCAGTGCTCTCTATCTGCTCATCTTCCTCCTCCTGCCAGTGGACCAAGTAACATTGCTTACTTATAATTAACATGTAGCCCAAGACTCAGTGAGCATTTTTAATATTGCCAACAATGTCATATGGAAAAATAAGAAGAAATACCTGTTTTTCTGATGTTCTGTTCGTATCCTGATGAAGTAGCATTGAGCAAAAGCAGCTTGTGAGGTCTTGCTGGTAATTTCAGTTTATAAGAAGTGATGGAAAGATAACACTGTTGAATCCTAGGAATGCACTCATCTCTTTAAGGATGAAAAGAAACATAAAGTCCACTGCCACAAAATGAGTGCCCCTCCCATCTCATGTCACCCTGTACTAAGTTCCACCTGTTTCCTTGTAATTCCCTTCTTCCTTTTAAGTAGTCTTAAGTACACTATAGGTGATTTTTTTTACTTGAGAAATGACTGAGCTGTGCTATACTCTGAAAATGAAAGAAAGGGTAGAGAGTGAAACAAATGGGGTTAGGTGACAAAACTAATAGTTATGTTTACTTGGTAAGTTTGGGACAGAGAAAAGAATAAGCTCATTGTGTGGTACTCCATATGGTAGAAGTAGGATCATAGGTGGAGAAATGTTGTTGGGAAGGTGCAAGGGAATCCCTCAAGAATGAGCTGTCCAGTGTTTCAGCTAGTAGTTTCTGATTAAAAAGAAGTAAAATAGTTTGGGTGCTGCCAAAGATTAGCAATGCTGTGTAAAGTCCTAGGTAGAAATGTTGTTTTTTATCCAGGGATGTTTTCCAATTCTAAGAAAGAATCTGCCAATATACCTTTTATTTTCATCAATTATAACTTGTATGGAAAAGAGTGTTTTGATAAAGACTTTACTGTAATATGAACTCTTCAAAATTTCCTAGCTTTGCAAAACAATTAAAAATTTCAATATTACTGGAAGCTATTTTTGAGAAGTCAGTCAATAGCCTCGTCTGTAGTATTAAATATGTTGCTTCCATCTAAACAACTGGAACACGTGTTTTCAGTGGGAAATCTCAGCAAGAAACCTTTCATTCTTATTGTCATTTTATCGTCTACCAAGTTTTCAAGTCACAGCTGGACTAGATGTTAATGAATATGTGCAAAATACTTTATAATGAGATAAATTTTAGCAGGTGCAATTGTTTGTTATGGTTTCAGTGGCTCCATTCATGTCCTGTAGGATTGCAGGGTAGTAATAGTGAGAGGTAGCAATGTGTGGGTCTTTGAACAGGTGGGATACAGTATCCATCCTTAGCTCACTCGAGGTGCTTGGAAAGGACTACAGTGGTCCTCAGAGGACCCTGAGCTAACTCATGTAAGAGTGGTTACATGAGAGCCCAAGCCCTGCACTGCTCATTAACTTCATATCTTGGGATCTCTTCTTCCTCCCTGTGCTCCCACCAGCAAGAATTCTTCAGCAAGGCAGATCTGCCTAGCACTCTGCCTCTGGCGTATTAGAACCATAAGATAAGTTCCCCAATTTCCAACATCTTTAGTCTGAAATCCTACTACAAGAATGAAAAAATAATTAGAACAGCACCAAGCACTGTCCTCACCTTAAATTGCTAGTTCCTTAATAACACACTAGCAAATCTATTCTTACTTAGTATATATCAGAAAATACACTAAATATTACTGAGCAAGACAATATATGCTAAATAAAGCTGCTACTCCAGATTGAAAATAAATGTCTAAGAAGGTGAGGGCTGCAGGATTTTAAGACATGAAACAGGCCACAGTATCTAGTGTCAGCATGTGACTGGGGATGGGAAAGGCCAGTTGGATGAATTCAAGAACAGTGCAGTGCATGTGTCCTTGGGAAGTTAGGATGGTAGTAGCAAAAGTCATCCAGAAGCTTTGAGAACAAAGGCACATTCATTATGGTTATTATAAGAAAAATAGTTGTATCTGAGAAGAGGATAAACCATCATCAATCACATTTTTCTGTGGCCCCATGATCTTCTTGTTAAGAAAATTGGGGACACAACTGAGTTAAATGATATTACAGTACAGGTTCTCCTATGTCCTCAGTCCTCACTGACCTTGAAAGGCTAGGGATAAAATGTTTAAGTCGCTACAGAATATGGAAAATTTTTAGATAATATGAATAAACAAGTACATATTTTTACACAGAATTTTAGAAATATAATGATATAAAACATTGCAGTAGGACACTCCTGTGAATTTTTTTTGTCTTTTTTTTCTTTATTACCCTTTAAAAAAACATTCACTTTAGAGACAGTATGGCAATAATTGGTATGTCATGACAAGAAGTACATATTTAGAAGATGATGTAGAGTGTGCCTAAGGAGAGTCACATGGAAATAAAACATTCTCTCAGGTTTTCACAGAGAGCAAATTGTTCAAACAATGGCTATGAGTCATCCACATGGCTGACACTGACAAAGAATCTACAAAGTGCAGTACAGGGTTTTGGGACAAATCTGAGGGGACTTGACTAACCTTGTCAGATACAAAAGTTACATTTCTTGTTATATAGGTCTTGCTTTATCTTGTTCTTAACCACTAGCAGAAAAGTGTAGAAATGAGGTATGAAAAGTGAAGCCATGTTATTATGCTGAGCTTTGGAAGGCTTATGTCAACAACTTCAGATATTTCCAGTCCTGCGGATAACCCACTACTGTTATGGACTACATTGGAATATTTTGCTGAATTCATGTACCTACAATGTTTGGATGGCAAGTGACTACCCATCTCTGACAAAACTAAACAAAAAAGAGATACAAATGGCAGACCATTTTGTATCTATATATACAAAATAGATGGGATAGATATATAGCTAATTTTTCTTAATTCAAGAAGAAAGATTTGTACTAATAGTGTTTGGACAGGATATCATGTCTGAATCTTGTTCTATGAATGACTACTACAAACACAACAATGACTACTACAAATGTGCAATGTATTAATTGTTGTAACTCCCCTACCAACCTGTTCAGAAAATGTCTCATTGCAATTTTTTTCTCAGTAAAATTAATTTAAAAAAGAAGATAAACCAAAAGCTATTAATTATTAGGAGAATTAGAATGTATGCTATTGGAAAATACATGCTAGATATATAGCACTTTGTGTCTTCTTTCCTTTTGCTGAGCAACTAGGGTAGGATTGAGTATGTAAAAACAAATAATAGATGCCATAAGCATTCTGCTGGTCTTAGAAGACTTATGTGGTTACCACCTACACAACTTTTCAACATTCTACATTCAACATGGTGGTACTCTAAATGACCATAGTCTATTGAACTTTTCTCTAGGTGTAGGGGAAAATACCAAGTTTACCATATCACATTCTTAGTGTAGACCTTTGAATGATTAATCAATAAGAAGTCTTTATAGTTGTCTTCTGGATGGGTAATGTGTACCTGGTGCTCCCTTTTCAAGAATGGGTAATTTTGTGATATTTCTGGCTACAAATAGCCTCAACACTTGGTGGTCCCAGGGAGAAACAGCAAGGAGATTTAGAAAATAAAGACAGGAGAGAAGAGCTGAGGTTAGGTGGAGGTCCTCTTTCCTGATGGGAGGAGAAGAACTAAACAAACACTGTGGAGTCACATGATGTTTACAAAGTTAGTATCATGAGACACAGGATTTCCTAGTGACTAACAATGAGAATTGTCCAGGGCAGGATGCTTTTCTAAGATCAAGGTAGCTTGAATTCCTTATGTACTTTAACCTTGTCTTACCTCCACATATATGACCTATTTCCAGCTTCAGTGGCTGTCTACAATTTCTGCATAACAATAAGAATGACTAAACAAGGAATACAACCATAACATGTAATATTTGTAATGGCTAAGGAAATAGTATCTACTCATAGATGATTAGCTCATATGAAAATCAAGCAAATAGACAGTCAATGACAACAGGAGGTAGACTGAAAATGATAGAGTCTATTAGGACAGGTGGAACCAGAGACTGGGACAGCAAATTCCAACAGAACACCCATATTACTGACCAACAGTGTGCATTTGCTCAAGCAAAATTAATGTGTCTGATTCTCATGAACAAAGGCTGTACATTAAGCCCCACACAGAGGAAAATAAAAGTATGATTATTTGTCATACAGAGTTATTGTGAGCATTCAATGTGATTGTATATATGAAGATATTTCCTACTGTTTGAAGTACTATGGAAAGCTAGACCGTGATTTATCACTGATCAAATACCCCTCCCACACTTGATAGTTCATTCAGCCCCTTCAACCATGAAGGGCAATTTCAAACCCATGGGTACAAATTGGCTCTATCTAATCGCATTCAAACTCAATTGTCTAGACCTCTAATCATTTAGGAATGACTTCCATCTGTATGAAAATCAAATGGTGCATTGATTAAATTATCCTCTTTCATTTTAAAAGTCAGTCATTGTACTTAATATTAGATCACAAAGAGAATAAAGATCTTCAGGAAAGACAGTATTTATAATAAATTAATAAGATTTAATGGAGAAACACAACAGTCAAAAACAAAACAATCTGTTTCACATCTCTTTAATGGATGTAGACATTTATAATATGTCAAGTGACTTCTATTTCTTAAGATTCATTCAAAAGTTATTGAATTATCAGTTTGTGTTTTTTTAATAAAATGTATCATTAAATTAGAGAAATATTGGTAAACATTAAATGTATACATTACCACTGTCCCTGTAGAGAGATTATTTACTTCTCCTGAGGATCATAAACTGGATAGTTTTTGAAAATTCTATGAAAGATAAAATATATTATTATTAGCTTCAAAACATTTGTTCTGCATTTCTATCCTTACAGCCATAAGAAATAGCATTTTTATTTGCTTCAGCCTTTTAAAAAGCAAATTGTTTTTGAGACTAGTACTTTTCCAGTTCATTGAAAACTAAGGCTGTGAAATGGATACAATTATGATATAACTCTTAATTCTCTGGGTTTGGATGACTGACAGATCCCAGGTGCTCTCATGGAGAGATAATATTCTCTGGGTGGCGGAGCGTGGTCCTGGACAGATTTCACAGGCAGTTAGGTTGATGGCTCCGCAACTGCTTCCTGGTCTGTCACTTGCCTGCCTGTTGATAGGTTTCCATGGGCTCTCCTGGGCCCCTTAGGTGTAATTTTTTTCTTGACTTCACTTTGATCCTGAGGTAATGGAGCATTTTATCAATTTTAGTGAATAGGTCTTGATCAGATTTTTTTGTCAGAAGATCAACATCTTCTGTTGTTTGTTCAGAGAACACAGGAAGAGAGGTGACGTGAAAGACCTCTTCTCCTGTCTCTCGGTGCTTTTTCTGTTAACCTTCATAATGCATTCCAGGTGACAACATTTCTGTTTTCATCGATGAGTGAAAGTTTTGAATAACACAGCAATGCTGAGTTAACCCCATTTAGAACGAAGGGCTCTTTGCTAGAAATCTGCTGGCAGGAGTTCCCACATTGATTTTTTGCACACTTATATATGTTGCAGGAACTTATTTGGGCCATTTCTGGATCTTCTTTCTGAGTTTTAATATAAATAGTTTCAGAAACAAGATGCACTAATATAGCAATTTAGAGGACTGAAGGACAATAAGAGGTTTTAGAGAAGTCAGTCATCTCACTGAATACTGGGAGATGTTACTTGGTCAAGTTTAAGTTCATTGGAGGATGGAGAAAGGGATAATGATTTCTCTTTGCAAATTAAAGTCAATTATTAGAGTGCTACATTGGCACAAATTTAATTAGAAGTATCCCTGGACCTATTAGCATTCAAGTAATTAAAAGGATGTGATATGACTTAGAAGAGGAGAGTCACAGAGTCCATCTATCAGGAAGTGCAGTATAAAGCTAGTAACCTAAAAAGTGGGCTATCAGTTCTGATTTAAGATATGGAGCCTGGGCTTTTCGGTGAGATCATCGATAAAATATTATTCATATTGTAGCTAAAGCTCTACATTCAGTGATTACTGCTGTACTTATCATGTCTCATTTACATGAATGCAAGTTTTGCAAAAGATGAGTGAAAGTTAACAACATGCAATGGAAAATTTTAACCTATGCTGATTTTGTGCTTTTTAAACTTTCTTATATATATATTTATTTTAAAATGTTATCAATATAATTTAGTTTAAAACATTTAAAAAATAATCTTATTTTAATTTAATACATACATGCTAAATGTAGGAAGGCACTTGTTAATTCTGGCATATGAGACTGGAACTAACAAATGAAAAAAATGTCTGCCTGCATAAAGTGATTGTCATATATAAATAAGTCTTACTTTTAGTTCTTATCTATAAAAATTGATAAAAAAATTTTCAAAGTTCTTTACTTTCGTTCTTTGTTTTTATCACTAATAAATCATGTTAATAATCCATTAATAGCATCTACAAGAATTATGTGACCTGTAATTTGATAATTCTTGCCTAATAGTTTTGCTTAAATTTTTACCACAATTCATTTTTATTTATATCTATTTTTCTCATGGTATGCCTCATGTTACATAACAAAATTAATTATGATATCAGTTAATGAGAAAAATACAATATTTTCTCCTCCAATGAGTATCTATATGGCTGAAAATATACTGAGATTCAGATACATAAACATTGGTTGTTTCATTGACTAAATGAAGAAACCAATGTGTTTCATTAAGAAGTGTGCTGTGTTATTGTTAGTATTTTATTTTTAGGGTCAGGGAAAAAAGTCTTTCAAATATACTTCCTTTGTGAAAGAATTCTTTGACTTACACGATTTTTCACAAATGTTTTACTTCTATAAGACCTAGACTTTCACTAAGTAGTTTTTCTTGTTATTTTTTATTTTTTGGCAGAACCAGGGATCGAACTCAGGCCCTTGCGCTTGCCAGGGAAATGCTTACTCTACTGAGCTTTCTCCCAAGCCCTCACTAAGTAGTTTGTTTTTTCCTGTTAAAGTTTTGCCATATTCAAGATATCACACCTGTATCTTGTGCTTTGAATAACTACTACAAAGAAATGATAGACAGTGTATCAAGTATTGCAACTATCCTAGTAAGACATTTTGCTTGGTTTCATTATGCTAACTATTTCTTTAAAAAAAAAAAGCTTATCATACAGATAAAATGTGACTCAGTCAACCTGTTTCAGATGTGTAATCTTGTCTTCCCTGCATACAAAGTCTTACTTGTTTTTTTTTTTTTTGTTTCTTACCATGGTAATCTATACAAAGACCTTTACAGAAACTGCGGAGAAATGTATCATGGACAATTTTGTCAGTGTGTAGGCCTGCAGAGTAACATATACAAACTAACATTACTGTGATGTGACTAGATGATGTAATGCTAGGAGACCATCATTGTATACGTAGTGCATTGCTGACCAACATTCTATTATATGGTGCATATTAACATGACCCACCATAGTGAGAAAATTAGATGAAACACTATTATGTGTGCAATAAATATGATAATACTATAAAGTATCACAGGGGCAAGTTGTTCTCAATAATGGATATGGCAAATAGAGTTTGGTATTACTCATTCTGAATTTAAGATGAAAGACCTGTGCTCCTATTTCATCATTGAAATTCCCTGCATTACGTGTTCTTGGTAGCTCCATTTACCTGTACCTCGTGGGTGAAAGGGTGCATGAAAGTAAGAGGACTTTATTACTTGACACACTCTGGTTTAGTGGATCAGTGTGTTTTCCTTCTCATAAACACGTGTATACTATTCACCTTTACACTGTAGAGAGTTGCTACTTATTTCAAGTCCTTGTACTGAGCACCTAGTTGAATATGGTCTAGATTGAGAACTGCCTTTCTACTGGGAGCAAACCCGTGAAAAAGACGTATAAGTATCCCCTCTAACAAGCACTTCTAACACATGAAATTATTTTTCCAGGAAGATAAAAAAAGAGGATGTCACCCTACAAAGATTATGTAATATCAACTGTGTGCTAAACTGTATTTTAAAAAAGCTTAAGTGTAGTAAGTTATTTAAATTTTATAAGAACTTTTTGATACAGGCAATATTTTTGACATTAACATGAATTGAAGAGAAAGTAGATAGATGTTCAGATTTATTGCCTGTGGAGGCATTACATATAAGGATGAACATTATGAATAAATATTAGGTCTTGGTATGTTTAATAAAGTATCAATTGGGTCAAGATAACAAAATATTTATATAACAGACAATTTAACATTAATTTCAAAAATATGTATTGTATGAGGAACTGGATGATGTTAAAATGAGAAAAGGGATTATCGATAAATCTCATTTCCATTCTTTGTTTTACTTCTTGAGATTCAAAAGGCTGATATCACATGAATAACATGCAGTTAGTAAAATATGTAGATTCAGCCTTTATTTATAAAATTATCCATTAAATTATCTGACTTTGATATCATTTTTCTTTCTTCATGTTACCTTCTCTTCTCTCTGGATTTCAGTGTTATACAGTGCTTTTTCTTTTTTTGTCAGTTGTTCAAAATTAAAGGTTCTCATGTAAGCCATGAATATCTGTAGAAAGAATTTGTGCAAGGCAATGAAAGTTACAGGAAAATTTTGTCTAATGGATTGTACACTTACCCAGGACTTTTCCTGGAACCCAAGCCTACCAGAAATTTTGCTATCAAATTTTCATACTTACTTTGTTTTCCCAGATTCTCTTCTGAGTGTACTATTCAGTAGTGTAATCTCTACCTCTTCTCACTGTCCTTCCTGAGGTTTTCCATTCTACTCTTTTTCTACTGTGTATTAATTATCAACTTACAACAAAATAATTTACTTGCATCTCTTGATATCTTTGCATGCTATAATCTACTGTGCTTAAAAGGTCACACAGTGAAACATTAATTGCCATTGTATTGGGTGGTATTAAGTCATGGATGTTTTACAGGTGATTAAGTCTTTAGAAGCATTAATGCCTTTCTAATGGGAGTCAGTTTTCCCTTTCTTTCTCACCTGGTTGTGACAGTTCTTACAAAATAGAGTGATGTTTTCTGTTCCTTTCTCTTCCACTCCAGTCTAATGGATAGTGTACTAGCAATGACTAATCCTGGAACCCCATCTGCCCTCCCCTTTTTGGCCATAAATTGGAGCAGCACTAGGAAGTTTTCACTTCCTTCACTTTCACTTTGTTTCCTATTCAATGGAGTATAAAACTTCATGATAATATGCCATACAATAATTCATTAAATTCTGGGCCAATGAGGTAGCTCAGTGCTCTAAAGTGCCTGTCAGGTACGCACAGGCAGCTACAGGGACTGTGGTTCTGTCCTAGGTACCACATGAAGTGCCAGCCCCAACCCCCGGTGGACTGAACAGGCTTCAAAAAAGGAAAGCAAAAAAGAGTTCATTAAATGCAATGTCTTTCTGGATGAGTTGAGCAGTCTTTGTTGGAAAAGTCAAGTTTATGTGTTTTCTTCAAGTGGCTTTTGTATAAAATATACAAAGTTCTCCTAAATCTGCATGGAGAAAGAAGTTGAGAAAATTATGATGTGAAATAAATCTGTCAGATATATTTTCATTACATAGTGGCTACACTTAAAAGCAATTTTATGATAAATTGTCAGACAACTCAACAAATGCTTATCAAATATACGAGATATTCACTAATTTAAAATTTAGGACCTAATTACATAATTGCTGGGTTTATCAGATATAAATTCTCTCAGTTTTTGGGCTGCTAGGGAATAAACCCAGGACTGTGTGTTTCCTAGCCAAGTCCTCTACTGCTGTCCCAAATCCTCCTACAGTCTGAATTCCTTTTTTCTTAAAGCCCAATGAAAGTGAAATATTCTGAACAATATGATTTGTGTTTGTAATTAGAATTTTACAAATTAATTAGAATTGTGTTTGAAATTAGAATTTGGCAAATTTTTGATTTGAATACTTAAAGTGAGGAACAATATTTTTTGAGCAATTCAATTTTAAAAGCATGTAAAAACCACCATGCCAATGAGTCTTAAATTATGAGTTGAATTTTAAATAAAGGGAATAGAAATTAATAAGGCAAAAATATAAAAAACTGAAAAATCATAACATACGTGATTTTTATAATTATTTTGCCTACTACATTATTTTGAAGTCATTTGCTTCATGATTCTAATTATCAAAGCAGGAAATAGCAAAACGATAATAAATTTGGTAAGTATTTTTTCTGAAATATAGTGTTCCAATGGGAAATGAAAGAATTTAAAAGAAATGTCAAAGAAAGGGATTACGCTGGCTGTCATCCTTCAGAATATCCACACCTTCACATAATTAACAACTACCATTACAGTGAATGTTTGATCATTAAGTTTGGGTGCTGCACAACACAAAGTTTTAGGTGAGAACAGTTTTCAGGCCAGGGAGATAGCTCAGCAGCTTAAAAGCCTGCCTGGCCAGCTCAAGAATCAGGGTTAGATGCCCAGAACCACATACCATGCCAGTCCCACCCCCGGGCATGCTGATCTGGCCACTAACACTGAGTGGGGTGATTCATGCCTGTAATCCCAGCACTGGGGAGGCTGAGACAGGAGGAACATAATGAGGACATGCTGTAGAGCAAGACCCTGTACCAAAAACAGGAAAAAATAAGAGGGAGCAGTTTTCAGTATAGACACTTTGTCAATAGATGATTAACAGTGAATTCTGTTGAAATATGGAACCGCACAATTTCTTATGTCTTGTCAATCTATTTAAAATAATTTTATTTTCTTTATTGTTTATTTTGCTTATGTACATAATACAGAATTGATTTGATACCAGAATGGCACTGGTGGTGAATCCATTTATGGGAGGAAATTCAGTGAGGAGAACTTCATCCTGAAGTATATTGATCCTAGCATCTTGTCCATGGTGAATGCAGGAAGAAAGACAAATGATTCCAAATTTTTCTTCTACACTGCTTATGCTGAGAGGTTGATGGCAAGCACAAAGTCCTTGGAAGGTGAAAGAGGGGAAGAACATCATGGGGCTATGGAGAGTTTCTGATCCAGGAATGAATGACAAAACCTGTAAGATCACCATCACTGGTTGTGGATGGCTCTGGTGCATTTGTGTCCTGTGTATCAAGACAGCCATGTCCTTCTTCTGGAGGTCAGGAGAAAAGCTTCCATTCCATCTTCTCCTCACTTCCCATCCTCTCCACCTCTAACTTCAGTTCATTGGGTTCCATATTTGCTTTGATCCCCTCCAAATGTAGCTGGATTGCAGCATTCAGTCTATATGGGTATGAATACAGATTAAATGATGTTAAAACACTGTGAAGTGATGATGTAAGAAATTTCACTACTTCTAATCAATATGTTTGTATTGTCTATGTATTAGATATATCCCCTAGTGTTTCTCCTAATATGTTCTTATATGTAGATATTAAATGCTACCTGTCAGTCTTCAGTTTATTATTTCTTTTCTTTTCTTTTTTAAGTACCAAGGATTGAACTCAGGACCTTGCTCTTGCCAGGCAGGCACTTACTCTACTGATCCTCTCAGTTTACTTCTTGCTTTATACTTTATTGCATATATATTGGCAACACGCTGAGGTTTTCAAGTAATGTCACTATATTATCATGTCTAAGGACAGCTTGTAATGAATATATTCTCAGAATATATCATACAACTTATTTTTTTCTTTTATGAAGTAAATACACAAATTCCATATCTCAGAGACAGTTTCTTTGTGCTTTCTTTTTATTAGGAAGCTCTTTCTTGCAAGGTAAAGTGTTGAACAAGGGTCAGCTACTCCTGGCTGAGTCCCTTGCTTCTATGTATGCCTGTGACTACTGCTGCAGAGAACACTGTTGGAAGTGGTTGTATATTTCCCTGTTATTTTTCTGTTATTAATATTCTCTAGGTAAAATGCTGCTCCTGTTGCATCCCAAAACATAATTATGTTTTTTTCTTGTTACCGAACCAAAACAGTTGGTGCCTTGATTCAGGACTTAGTATAAAGTGCACATTATTCAGTGAGCCTGGCTTTGAGCCTCATTTCTAGCAGGAAAATTGGAGGAGGACGAGGAGAACATGGCTAGTGCCCTGACCATCCTAGTCCCTTTACACACCTTTAAGTTCTCATGACACAATGGTGAATCAAACGGAGCTTATCCAAGAGCATACAGCCTCTCAAGGCAGATTTTGGATTGGAAGCCAGGAATACCTGGCTGAAGATCCAGTGCTGGTATTGGATCTTGTTGTGTGTCATAAGTTTTCTTATCTCAATAAGATCTGACCTTATCCCTTGTCTTTCTTAATCTGAATGCATGCTTTATACTCCCTCATCAGAGTCATTGTTATTTCTTTCTTCCATTGATAACAAACATAAAACCTTACAATGCAGGCAATTACTTAGCAGGAAGAGTCCTCTGTCACCTGTAAGTCAAACAAAAGGTGGAATTGATTTTATCCAGCATGTCATGTTAGACGGAATTTGGTATGGGGGGGGGGGGTGAAAACCAGTTCTGTGTCATGTCGCATAATGCTAATTAATGTAAGCGGCAAGCTAATGAATTTGTCATGATGCCATATGGCAGACCATAGCATCCTCACACCGTGGCTTATAAGAGCAACTAGTTCTTTTCTTCTTGGTGTGCAAAGTTAATTCAGAAGATTTCATTATCTCCTATTCCATCCGAATTGTAGAACTCATGAGCTCTGGGGTCTGGACAAAGGGACTTTTCAAGGTTCATATCTCCCTCTGGCTTCTCTGCAGCAGCTGTGAAAATCAATTAGTCCTGGTGAAAACCGAGCTGCTCTATGTTCTCAATAATGAAAACGGCCAACTGCACCCTAGCAATTTTCTCTGACGAATAGAGACTTTGAATCTTTTTTCACTCCTGATGGAATTGCCTTTTACTTTCATTTTGAAAGTTGCCAGACATGCCAAGAGATTAACACTGAAGACTCTTTAGAGCACCAGGAAAATTATACCATCACACACCAGTGACATTTGTAACTCCCTCAGGCTGGTGTGCGGCCATCACACAGTCAAAACAAACACCTCCTAAACACACGCCAGGACCCACCTCCCCCTGATAAAACCCTATGTCTGGTGGTACCTCATCAATTTTAAGTTCTCAGTCAAAAGTTCATATTAAGCATCAACTAAGCAATAATCTGAAAATGTTACTACTGTGCTGCACAGGAATGTTGGGAAATACCAGAAGGAAAGAGGCTCATAGCTGGGGGAAAGATCATGCTTGTCCTCTTCCCTCTTCTATCCTTTCTGGGAAAATGGTTACTTCTAAAGAATGAAGACAAAAAATAAAAACCTCACTCTTTCCTGTACCGTCTCCAGTCTTCGTATCATCAACTACACTTGAGATGAGATCATAACTTCATGATCAATTCTTCCTCCCTCAATTATGTCAGGGCTTCTCCAACATGGCACCGTGAAGGCTGTGGGCTGTGTGGTTCTTCCTTACGTGGCTAGAGGGGCTCTTCTGTTTATAGCAGATGCCCAGCAGGCCCTTGGGTTCTGTCCACTGGATGCCAGCATCCAACTCTTCCAAGCTGGGACCACCAGAAATGTTTATGGATGTTACTCAATATGGGCTGAGGGAAAAGCTTCCCAGTCGACAATCAGCAAATCAACAGACACTGTTGTATAGTTCAGTGGGAAGAAAGATTTATGCTAATAGTGTTTAGATAAGCTGTCATGTCTGCATCTTGTGCTATGAATAACTACTAGGAAAACAACAATATGCAATGTATTAATTGCTGGAGCCGTCCTACTCACCTGTTTTGAAACTGTGTCATTGCTATTTCTTTCTCAATAAAATTAATTAAAAAATAAAAAATATGGCTAAGGAAAAAGAATTGGGAAAATTTGTTCTATTAAAATGACTGAGTGTATAAGTAAATTGTCATTGATATGCATCTTTTACATTTTTAAATGCAGTTCATCAGCATGTTATTAGTTTTAATTACAGTATTTTTAAACACATGGAGATAGAGAAATAGATGAACAAAGTTTTATTTCTTAAATCATTAAATTCAATGACACCATTTAGATACTTAGATACTTAGTATTAGGATCTTTTGCATCAAGTTATAATCTATGGTAACTTCTCACACATGTTTTTTTCTTTTGCTTTTTTTTTTTTTTTTGGCAAAACTGGAGATTGAACTCAGGCACTTGAATTTGCCAGGGAAGCACTTATTCTATTGAGCCATCTCCTCAGCCCATTTTCTCATTTCACTCAGAGATAAGAACATCAAATTTATTCCCATTTTTATTATGGAGACAAATGTAATGAATTTAAAGAGTGAGTAACAAGACTTTTTAAAGTTAGATCATTGTCTCTATAAGAGGTTTCCTCTGAACATGAAAAATAGGATATGTACAGGTACTTTAATCATAATTAAAGGTGCTAGGGAGATAGTTCAGCAGCATAACCACCTTCTTGGTAAGCACAAGGTCCTAAATTTCATCCTTTTCATAAAAAAATTACACTTAATTGACATAAGTATTTTAAGTAAAATTATGAATTATCAAGCAAGGATTGTTTTATGTTTGTATTATTTTTCTTTAATCAAGTATAAACAACTCTGAGGGGCAACAATAAAAGCAAAGAACAGAAGATACTGCATAGGATTTAGGGCTAAGTTTAGTGGTGAGTAGCTGTTAAGCAGAGTTTGGAGAACAAAATATTTACAGCTGCTATAAATTCCTCCCACTCTGGTCCACTGTCCCAATGGCTCCGCAGCTGCTCCTAGCAAGTGTGGATCTAGGCTTAGACCAGTACTGTGTGTAGTGTTTCATTAATAAGAAGCTTTAACTGTATTTCTGGTCTCGCTTTTTGCCCTTTGCTTAAACTTTGAGCAACCACCATCACTTGAAAGAGCCCGAACTTGCCTTTTGGATAAGGACACACAGTCAAGCCCTTAGCAGTGACGAAGTCTACTGAATGCTAATTTCAAGAGAACAGCCCAACCCGACAAAATCACATGAGTTGTCTCCAATCAAAAGATGTAACCAAGAGACTCACTAAGTCATAAAAATCATAGAGATTGTTGCTTAAAATGAATAGCTGTAGAAGGAATTAGATAGCTGTGAAAGTACACTTTCTAATACACTTGCATAGAAATAGAAAGCTTTACATTAGGCAGGCTGACAGAAAGCTACCACATACATATTACTCGTGTTGCTACATCAGCTTTCATCTACATCAAAATGAGTGAAATACATTCTTCCGTTGTGTAGATTTCTGTACTCGTCAGAAAATCATAATTGTGGGAGCAGAGATACCTTAGACATCCACTTGGACCTTTCATAACATGGAATAGTAATCATGATATTTTCATCACCATCACCTTTACCACTTACAGTGAGGCAAATATAGAGCAGTTTTCTCCTACATGGGCTGCTGGCTCCATTTAGCATAAGCAGGGAATTTCTAGCAAAGAGGTTGTAGCTTACCCAGAATCACGTGGTCAGTAGCATCTCAGCTAGGGTGAGAATCCAGGCCTCAGTTACTCCACAAGTCATCCTCGTGGTCGTGTCTGACCCGATGTGCTTCAGTTCTTGTACATTTGCAGACACCCCATTTGGAGGTATTTTCAGCCCAACTTTCCATTACATCATTTGCTCATGATGAAGATATTTATTCATCAAACTTTGAATGCTAATGTCCCTGATGTTATTACTAATATTTTAAAATAGATTACAAAATAAGAATAAAGCCCATGAGAAATGACACAGAGTTTCACTAAGCAAAATCATATAAATTTGAAAATAGTGCATTTACAGTGCTGTCTTCAAATTAGCTGTTTAGGTTATCAGATATATACATGAAAAATTTGAAAAAAAAATTGTAAGAAGTTAAAAAGAGAAAACACAAAAACAAAAATTAACATTAACAGCTTGTTTCCATAGACCGGCAAAAATCAACAATATGATTATCCAAGTCATCCTCCCCTGATGTCATCAATGCACAATTTTATAGCTGGGCATATTCCAGCTCTTGGAGAGATGATGTACCTTATTGGCCTTCATTCCTCTGTATGTAACCTCCTTCATTCTATTTTTTTCTGAAATGTTTTCCCCTTTCTTTGGTTTTATTATTAGTTCATTCACAGAGATTTGCTTTTTAAAAATTAGGGCAAGTGTAAAGGCAATGCAATGCCATTTATTCAATGATGAGACCAGAGAACAGAATCTTAAAGCATTTAAGAGAATACATAGTGTGTCTGAGTGTGTGCCCATGTGTATTTGTGCTCAGATAGGAGGGGTTTTCATAGAACAAAAACAACCCCCCTGAAAAACTAGAACAAGAAAACTAAAAGGTACATTTTATTTTATTCTTAGTGTTCAGAGAAATAAACAGATATCAGGTCATTAGTTTCAATATTGAAGGGAAGTTAAGGTATGGATTACCCCTGTGCTAGACTGGAGGACTATTGTTAAAATTATTTTATATACACATTACATCCATGTGTAAGTCAGCTATAGAAGAAAAATGACAGCATGGCATAGAATTTCACCTCCAGCCCTATGCCATCTACTCTCTATTCTTTGACTTGGCTACTAGGCTTATTATCTTTAAGTTTATGACAAGCTGTTCTCACAGCTCAACTCGGACCCTGATGAGACACAGCACAGGATGTAGTCACAGATAAACATTAATATTGGCATGATAGTACCAAACATTGCAAATATCAACATAACTTTGCGATATAAAAAGAGCAAATGATGTATTAACAGTTTAGCACCCTATTTAAAGGTATAGTTTAAGTGCACATGTTCATTCATGTTAAACATAGCATTTGCTCTCATAGAATAGTAACGATGCCCAAATATTTCATACCAAGATCAGTTATGTTCTCATGTATTTGTGTCCAGACTGGAGATCAGAGGTTTTTATTTAAACCATCAAATTAGCATCTTTAGCAAATGACCTTCCCTGCTGAGAGCAGTAACTACTTTTAGAGCTGATACTATTACAGGGCCACATATAATTATGGAGACATATAAAAAGTTCTCTTTTTTTGCTTATATAATTTACTTTTCCTACACAAGCAGTTTTATTTTCTATAGTTTCATTCTGTTGTAGTAAACCAAGGCATATTAATCAAATGGTACAGAAGTCTCAGCTGGTAGACTGTAGCAGATACATGGTAACATGTTTCATTGAAAGTACTTGAGAAGCAAAGAAGTCAAAGGGCCATAAATCACTGCAGTGGCTGCAAATTTTAAAAGGACTTCAAACATTTCAAGAATTGTTATCCCACTTAATGATTCTTAAGTGTCCATGAGAAAACTCAGGATATCCAACAGGTAATCTGAAGAGTCTATAAAGCACATAGTATGTGTTATCAAGCTTTTCAAGTAGGTGTAACTTTGATTTGAGTTTTCTAAAATGATATTCCCAGAGCTGACCCGTAAAGAATGTATGTGGAAGAAATGTAGGTAAGAAAAAGACAAAGAAACACAAGTGAATCTGTTGCCAGTTCTGGAATCATCTCATTCAAAGTGCTTTGTGGCCCTGTTATTTTCACATGAATGTGGTTGCCAATTTATTAAAATGCCCTTGTGCTCCTTGATGTTTATTTACTTATTGCTCAAAATTTATTACTAGCATCAAAATTATTACCTTACAAATGTACATTTCCTATGAAAGGTTTCATATGAAAACAGCAAGCAGAAAGCAGTGTTGTTTCCATTTTTTACAAAATGGCATCTTCGTGGCAAGGGAGATGGTTCATGGTCTAAGCACATGGCTGGCAAACTCAAGGGTCTGAGTTTTATCCAGGATACCCACGCCATGCAGGTCCTGTAATCCCAGCCCTGGGGAGGCTGAGATGGGAAGATCACTATGAGTGTGAGCTGCACAGTGAGACCCTGTGACGAGCAAATAAATCTTTTTTAAAAACTAGCATTTTCTATTGCTTTTCATGTCAAATGAGGAGGTTATTTAATGCAGAGTTTATAGGAATATGTGAATTGCTATTAATAAATGATGAGTTCGCTGTTTTGTACCTCTTCAGTAAACAAATAATTTTCCTACATGCCTCTAAAGAGATATTCGAAAAGGGGAAATCTTCCTGGTGACTCTGTTTCTAACGAGTCTGGACACGGCCAGCGGGGCGCGGTCTCATTGCCTGTGGAAGGTGTACAGCACTCCTGGAAAAAGTACAGCATTAAAGGATGAATACACATTATTTTTTTTCTTCAGTGGTTTTGTCCAGAAGAAGTGAGTGATTGAGTGCTAATAAAAGCTTTCCAACACTCTTATTTTATAGTTGTGCACTCAGGATTCAACACTAGTGAAAAAAGTAAAATATTATGAAAGGAAGATACGTCATGTATCATATATTAGTTGCTGAGCCACTGATCCAGTTTAAAATACTTTTTCAATACATGTTTTTCCTTCACAGGCCATAAAATACATCTCTTTAGACTGACATTGTAAATAAATTTATTAAAATAAGTATATAAATATATCTAATCTCTGGGTCAGCACCCACGGAAAATGGTATCACAAAGTTGCCAGAAAATTCAATGAAGATAATAGTAAGCAAATTTATCAAAAGTTCAGTTGAAAACTGAAATAATGAAATTCAAATGATACACATTGCTCATCTTCACCATAAAAACAAAACTAAAAAGTATTTCACATGCAAAAATCTAATTTAGTTGCCATAAATAAATACAAGTAGTTTTATGTCAACAAATGATAAAATAATTTATCAGAGAGTTCTAGCATTTTTGTGGAAGAACTATAACACAAATGTGTAAATTTTGTAAGACATTCTGGACTCAGGTTTTACTAGACAACCAGATTGATATTTGACTGATTTCCTACCTTATGCTAGCAAAATATTCTGTATTGTTTGATATATCTATTAAGCTTTTTGTCCCTGAGAGCTTTCCAAAGATATCCAACAATAAGAAATGCTTTTTACTATTAAAAAGTTTGCAATTTCTATTTTTTTTGCTGTTTGAAATTATGTGTATTTTAGGCATAAAAATACTTTGTCAATTGGTGGATCTGAAAACGTAAATCAGAGTCTAGAAACAAAATGGTTCTATACACAGAAATGACAGGATTGGATTAGAGCCAGGACACTGATTTGAAAGAAGAGATCCATGCAAAAGGGAGAACCCTGTGAGTAGTAGTGCATGGAGTATTTGGAAATCCACGGAGGACCACCTTACCTGTGTATGAGAAGCATTGTTCTAAAATGTTCTCAGCTCTATGGATTTAATTTATTGCTGATAAAAGCTGATAATTCAGATTCAGTCATGTTGTGAAGTCTTCTCCAGTAGTACTGAATCCTTGGAAGGAGCAATATCAACTAAATTTCTGACAATATTCCAGAAAAGCAACAGAAGCACACACTATGAAGAACAACAACAACAACAAAAAACACTTAGATAGTTTACATTTATTTTACTATTTTTTATTAAAGTTACATGCACATAGTAGGTATTTTAAATTGCTACAATGTATTCATGCATTTAGTAGAAACCTTATTAGAAACCAATCAGAAAAATAATGCCTGGAGTGAAATGAAAATATATATTTATATTCCCCTGAGAAACTTCATTAGATACACATTTTCTGTTTTCCTGTTAAAATAATATCAACTTAGTATTTAAGCAAGGTAGTATCTATGTTACTGTTAGGGTAAGCAATATTTTTACATCCTATAAATCATTATATATATATATATATATATATATATATATATATATATATATATATATAGAAATCTAAGCAAAGTAATTTGAAATTTGCTCTCTTAATATTTGGAATAGTAAGAAAGTTACTTATATAAAAATAAAAGCACACTAAACTTTTCTATGCAGATCATTAATAGTATCTAACTCAGTTAGTTAGATACTAACTTCAAAAGTGTTCTAAGAACTATCTGCACCAAAATTGCCTCAGGTGTTGTAAATGTAATCTTTTTGAGTTTCATCCCAGATCTATGGGAATAGATTCAGTTGTATGAGGATCTGTTTTAATGCTTTTATCATGATTTTTACTCATATTGCAATTTAAGAATCACTTCAAAAACTTAGATCAGGATGAAATATACTCTACCATCTCTCCCAAATATTGATTTCCCAAGGTGAAAATAGGGAAATATTAAGTATCCATGGGCAAAGTAATTGAATTGTGATACAAATAGACCACTTCATTTCTCTGTGCTTTCTATTTGTCTTATCTGAATAGAAACAGTGACTTCATTAATTAATAAAATTTGAATAGTTTATTACTGAATAAATGATAAGAATAGGGAGTAGCTGAAACCTTTTAACTATTGGCTACTGGTCAGCGAAGACTCAGAACATAGGAAAACCTGTACTGCAACATCATGAAACTCAGTTGAGCTCCAAATTTTCTGAACAAGGAGATTATGGAGCCACAGAGGAAAGAGATCGAAGTTCTATAGTGTGCAGTGAAGTCAATGATACCTTATTTCTCTTCTCTACCGAGTGTGAAGTCTCTAAAGTAAGACTTACAAATAATAGTTTTAACTTATCAGACTTTATCATAAACCCATGAATAAAACAATTTTAAAGCTCCAAGAACTGGCAACATTTTAAGAATTTGCTATTTTCACTCTACAGAGGCATCCTAAAGAGACTAGCAGTTCACAGGATTTCAAATAACTGTATAATGCCTGAGCTTGTATCTCTATGCTATATCTTATTTTCCTATATTTGGGCTTTTTAGAGGGGTCATGATGACAAGGTGTCCTCATATGGTACACACATTTTTCAAAAATGTGTTTCCCTAGCTTTAACTCTTTTTGACAGAGAGGAAGAAAATCAAATGGCTTTCATTATCCAACAGTGGTATGTCTCTAAGAGAGCAGTTTTATAATTTTCAATTAGAGTATTAGCTT
Source organism: Ctenomys sociabilis (assembly GCA_004027165.1). NCBI lineage: Eukaryota > Metazoa > Chordata > Mammalia > Rodentia > Ctenomyidae > Ctenomys > Ctenomys sociabilis. The sequence goes on from PVKA01003564.1 coordinate 46,220, forward strand.
ATATAGTTACCAAGTAACCTTCATATAACAGTCACAGACAGAGAGGAAGTGAGGACTGTCAGAGTTTCAGCATAATTTCACAGATAGATTCCTCAGGAACTCAGAGATGCTTGAGGTTCTAAAAGCTATTCCTAGATCCCTTAAGTTGAACTTTAATGGCCTGCTGAAATGTTGGTGTTGCCTGTTCCTGGTGTCTGTGGTATGCAAAGTGTAGAACAATGGCAAAATCAATTTGTATTGGAGATTCATTATTCCTGTTTTCTTCATCACCTACCAAATCAGGCCATATTCATTACATATTAAAACAAAAAATAGATTATCCTTTGATTTTTTGATGATGATGAAGGATTCACACTGACTTAGCCATATCCACATGCACTCATCATTGATCGAAGAATTATTTCTTGTTCTACAAACTTTGATCAGATCTGCATTCAGGCTCCTATTTCCCTAGTCCACACCATATTCAGAAGGGTTCCACTCAACCCTGAAACACGTTTTAGGTATTCTGCTTCATTTATATGTTTGGCTGAAATACATTTATTATCCATCACAAGTATAGCTTAGTGTCAAAGGAAATAGGCTTTAATGTGTCATATTGGTTATTAAAAGTGATCAAGCCCCAAGGATAAATATACAAATCTCTTTGTAGTTTTACTCCTCAAATATATCCTTTCCTTATATAAAAATTATAATTGTACGTGATCACCGTTTCTGAGGCACTCATAGATTGACAGGTGTTGTCAACAAATACATAAATATATATCTTTTCTATTTGTTTAATTTTTGGAAATCCTAATAATTTTATGTAATGTATTTTTGAATTTTCTCTAACTCTAAAAGTTGTTTTTATTTTTAACCCTACTTATCAGATGTCTAGAGGCCAACTTAAGTAAGACAATGACCCACAAGACAAATATAGGGAGAACTAAACTAGGAAATTCTACAACAAATTTAGTTTGAATGTTTTCCTGCCTGATTTTCATCCCAATGATTTAAATCCTCAGCGCTAGGGAAATGCAAGTTAGCAAAATAAAGCAAATTTATCGCTTCTGATAACTCTTGCAAGACCCCCAAGATAGAACGATTATCTCCAAAATTGAATTTGAATAAAAGTAATCAGTTTTACCTTGGATTTTAATTCATTTGCCTCTGCATAGAAATCCTCCTGGAGTTTTGAAACTCCTCAGTGATTATCCCTGGAGCTGATCCAATAATGTGTGAATAAATACACCATTAACCAATTATACATAATGGCTTCAAGACGTGCCAATAGTCAAACAGTGCAGGTGATTTATAAGTCCCATTTCATACTGCCTCCTCATGACTTACGTCTTTGATAAAACTACATTAAACATTAAGCAAGCTTTTAGGACTACTTGTGTGCTTCTCCTAAGGCTATAAAGAGACAAAACTGAGTAATATTTTAAGAATTTTTAAGTTTGTCACACACCATAACTCTTGAGAGAGTGAAATATTTGTGTATAAATTAGTATAAAAGATTTTCAGTTTTTAAAATTTCTTTTAAATGTATTTATCAATTAGGCCACAATTTTAAGACTATAGAAAAGAAACTGAGCTAATGTATATATCCTGAGTTTCACTTTTAACAAAAATATTATTAAAATTAAATATTACAACATTGCCTTTAAAGAAGGTATTGAACCAAGAACCATATAAATTAAAATTAGCTCATCATTTGAAGTACTTACCTACTTGTAAGGAAGGAAAAAATGAAAAGCATGCAAAAATGGGTCATATAAGTTTTAAAGAAAATTAAGCATTGCTTGGAAAATCAGAGATTACTCTGTTTCTGACATTTAACCAGTTATATTTTAGCAATATGTTTGTCTCCAAGAGAAAATTTAAAGAATTTCAGGATAGATTCAAAAGTCATAGTGGTTCAATTCAAATTCCTATTCAATCAAACAAAAACTGATAAACTATTGGACTTCAGGGATTCAGAGCTGAATCTCTGGTTTCTCATAGGCAGAGTGATGAGATATGCATAGCAGGTGAGACACAGGGCTTTTGCAAATTTTGATTAGAGCAGTCTGCTCAGATCCCTGATAGAATGCCAAACACATTTAGTATTTATTTAGTACTCAATTGTAAGGTGTTATATAATCAAGAAATTATAGTAATTTCTACTTAATACCAGTGCTTTACAGGTAATTCATTAGAGATGAGGGTTTCTGTATAATTTCGCCTCTATCAATACCAACTAGCTAGATATTTGATCTTTTAAACATTCAATGAAGGCAAATACAAATTACTCTATGACAACGACAAAGGTAAATGGTTATGTTCAAAATAGAAAGTCATTGACTTATCCTGAATGCCTTAATGAATGCCCACAGTTCACAGTGTGTTATTCTTTTTATTTTTCTTTAATTATGAATAAAATTACACATGAGAATCTCCATGTGATGGAGAAATGAGCTTAATCTGGGAGGGATAGAATTATCTGAGTTGTATAGTTTGTAGGTAGTGCAGATTCAAAACTCAAAGCTGAAGTTGTTTTTATTATATTGGGTCATGTATTATTGAGTTGATCATGGATACTGGCATTGTAAAATTGTAAATGTCTGTCAAATGCTGAGTCATGAAAACGTATCAAAATGATTTATTACATGACAATGTAGAATCACATATTTTTACTGTACCTGCCTTTTCTAATGGCACAAGTCATGAAACATGAGATGTTATTTTTATTATCACCACAGGGAATCATGGGATAGCACTAAAATCATACAGTGATGCTAAAGAGTTGATAAAACAGGTTGATATGTGAGACATTAAAGATGAGTAATGAAACTCCACCAAGGTTTTTTGAGATGATGCCAACAGGTTAAAATGTTTTTCTAACATGATAAGAGATTTATGCATGTTCTTAAAGATCCTGTGCTTCATTTTTGTTATCACTTTGACAAGTCTGTCAAAAAAAGCATATCACATTTGTAGCATTTTATGCCAATAAAATCACATTTATTTCTGATTTATAAAATGTGAAAGTATTTCTTTGCCAAAGACTTACAGTCACATAGACTCAGGTTGAGCTGTGAGAATCAGAAACACAGATGACACTGGCTTACACGAGTGCAGTTATTCTGTGTCCATAAGCAGGATTTGTTGCCATTTGAGAAATAAAAACTGAACAAGGCAAGCAGCTAAACTCCACTTGTACTTCGTCACCCTGGGGTCGTTAGCTTTTCCATACATGTTTCCTCCTTGTGGTGCTAGGGACATGTGGCCCTATGGATGCACTGCTTATTCTGAAGGCCATGTATGGACAAATGCTAAAATCATCACATTCTTCCTGATCACAAAAGTAGTTTTCACTAAGCTAAATTGATGTCAAGATCCCTTATATCTCAGAAGTAGATGTTGGGTTAAATAGGTTCCAGGACTAATTATAATAATGAAAGTAGCCAGGCTTTGAATTTTCAGCTCCATTTTGGAATGTGGTAAGAGACAGGAAGGTTGAAAATATATTTTGTGTTATAATTTAAGAAAATCATAGGGCCAGCCAAATAGCTTTTGTGGAATAAAGCACTGAAAGCAGGCACAGGGGCTGTAGGGTTCGATCCCCAGGCTTACCATGCCAGCCCCACCCCTGGGGCATGCTGAGACAGTGATTGAGAATGGGTGTGGTGGTGTATGCCTGTAATCCCAACTCTTGAGATGCTATGAACAGGTAGATCACTAAGAGTCTGATCTAGTAGTGAGACCCTGAACACTTTGTAGACCCTTCCCTAAAGTACCAAAAAAAAAAAAAAAAATTAAGAAAATCTAGCAAAAAGTGGAAGAAAATCCAGTGGTGGCCAACCTGATGCTGGAATACAAAATTTGGCATGTGAGGAAGACGTTTCCATGGTGAACAACTTTGCATGTGAGCTGACTTTGTGCTAAATCAGAAGAACACGGCATTATTTCCTAAATACCCTGTTCTCTCCATGAACATTATATATTCGACTATTAACGGTCTTTCTAGGAAATCTTCATCTCCTACACTGACACAAACACTTCCTTTTCATGTCCTCAGTCTCTGAACCAGACATGAACACCCGACAACAGGAGGACAGCTTTAGCACCCATCTCTATTTCCTCTCTGTTCAAATACTTTGGGACCTGACTCAGAATTTTATGCCTTTAAAATGTCATTTGGAAAATTAGCATTGATGCTTACAGTTACAGAATGCTAGCACGATGGCTAAAAATGTAATTCCTCCAGTCTTCTTTATCTAAAACACTAACATGAATACATGCTAATTGAAGGAATTTTTATATTCAAGTTGAACTATGAAGACTGCAATTCTATAGCATAGTAGATTTTCTTTTTACTTTGCTTGATATATTTTGATGAGCAGAACAATCTTTTTTCTTTTATCACTTCAGAAATTGGTCCACGTCTTTAAGTAATACTTAGAGAAATATTTTGCTAACATTTATAGAATCTTTATTAATGTATCAAATGCAGTTTCAACTTAACGTGATACCAGTTCCATAAATCCTTTCAGATTATATGAACTGACTCATGGTCATGATTGTGGATGTGAGCTCTCTCCATTCAGGAAAGAGTCTAGCATGTTTAAGAAAACAGACAATTTCCTTCTGGCTGTCAAAACAAGAGATTATGAATTAATGATGCTAACCTTTTATATTAACGTGAACAGTTTCACATGGAAGAAGTTTGCTCCAGAGGTCAATGTACTAGGCTGAAACCCTTCATACTGCTAACTCATGTTATGCCTCTTCCTTGTATCTGTGTCTAGGGAATACAAGAATGAGAATCAGTACTATCAGGAATCCCTTTTTACTATGCAGCCTATCAAACTTGATTTAGTGTAAGTTTAAACCAACACAGGCCATGCAAAAGGCTCCGTTTTAAGGCACTGTGTGCTCCCCTTGCAAGTCAACAGTAGAGTAGCATTTATTAAGAGTCTTTTTTCTTAAAATATAAGAACAAATAAGTTTTCTTTTCTCCATCTTATAGTCATTCCCTATGGCTTTTTTATTTAGATAATTAAGAGGCTTTAAAACTCATATATTTAATATTTTCTTTCTTTCTTTCTCCCATTCCTTTTTTTAAAAAAGAAATTAATTATTTAATTAATTAATTTATGTATTTGGTATAGGGTCTCACTACACAGCTCAGAATCATAGCTCTCCTCCTGTCTCAGCCACCCCAGTGCTGGGATTACAGGCGTGCATCACCATAGCCGGTCTCTGTGGCCAGCTCTGTGTCCAGTGCTAGCACAGCATGTGGTACCAGGGATTGAACCCAGATCCCTGCACTTGCCAGGCAGGTACTTAGACTGCTGAGATGGCCCCCCAGCCCTCCCATTATTCTTTGTCTTTTGTTTATCATTGTTTTCCCCACTCACTTCTCCTTCCTTCTTCCACGCCTCTTCCTTGCTTCCTTCCCGCACTGTTTGCTATCATTTTCTCCCTCTCTCTGTCTCCCTTCCTTTGCCCCCTTACTTATTCTCCCCTTCCTTCATTCTTTTCTTTCTTCCTGCAGTTCTCTCTCTTTTCCTTCTGCCTTTCTTCTCTTCCTTCATCTCTTCCTTCCTGACTCCCTTCCTTCTTTCTTTCCTTCATTTGTTATCATTCTTTTCTTTTATCCCCTTTCTTTCTCATCCCTTTCCTCTGTCCTTTTCTTGTTCTTTCAATCCCTCTCTTCCTGTGCCAGTTTGAGCTTCTTTTTCTTACTTCTTTTCTTTCTTATGTTATTTCTAAAATTTTACAAGTATCTTGTTGTAAGCGAAATCCTTAGCTAATGGAGTTCATAGAACGTTTTTGCAGATGGCAATGATATGAACTTCCACTTATATTGCAAATGCTTTTCCTTTTGCCAAGCAACAGAACGTTTCTGTTCTATTTATTTAAAGAACTCTTTTTAGTTTTCTTTTGGACATTTGAGCATTAGATGAATATAGCTTGTGACCTTCTCCTGATGTGTATATGATAAGCACATTCACAGCGTGCTTTAAGAATCAAACTCATCAATGAAATTACCAAATAGTCAACATGCACATTGACCTTCTCACTACATAATTCTATTCTAATTATCTTGGTACATTTTTCTAACACCCAATCCCAGGAGCCCATATAATTATCCTTAGTGAAAGGTAAAAGAAAAGACTTTTCATTTACAAAAACCAGACTATTTTATTCAATAACCTAGAACTAATTTTAGAGTTTCAGGTTTTAGGTGAGGTTGAATAAATGGTGAGGAATTCTACTTTTCAAGCTCTTTGGAACACTACCACTTTTGATTAGCAATAAAAGGCTAAAAAATGTGAGACTATGTGACACGTCTTGGTATGAGCATAAGAAATACCAGGATTTATTTAAAGATGTGATAGAGGAAGTTGATTTCATAAAATCTGGTAGCAACAAGAGAAGAATTTGAACTTAAAGGTAAAGAAAGCTCCTAGAAGAGCTAATTAGTGGGTGTAAGTGACCCAGAAAGCCTGGACATTTAAAATGCTGCTGGAATGACTTCATTAAGAAAGACTTAACCTCCTCTTAGTTACATGCATAAAAAATTATAAGCAGAAAAGGAAGAAAGAAGACAGTTTCAAAGAACTTTGCTATAAAGTGAGATGATGTACATGGGAGTGACTGGGGGGAGGCGTGCTATGCATTGCAAAGAAGCAAACTGACATTTTCCAAAGGTAGAATTTGAGCACTATTTTCAAATTCATACAGAAAGTATTTGAATATTTGGGGTAAAAAGGAACAGCAAACCCCAGAGCACAAGGAAATTTTTAAAACTTGGCAAAAGATCGAAGAATCAAGTAGTTGACATTTACAAACATGAGGACACAGTGACAGATAAGGTGTTTTAATTTATGCAATGTATGATGAAATAAGAATCTTATTCTATGATTCCTGATTTTGCAAGGGAAATGGAGTGCTCAGGAAAGAGCAAATAATGGGGATCTGCGGAAAGGTATTCATTCTAACACTAGTGTAGGGTGACATTGCCTACAGCATGGTTACTGTAAGTACCACTGCTGAATTTGTTTTGATCTTGAGATTACACCATTACTTCTCTGCATTCTGGATTCCTTATGTTAACCAAACACTAACGAGGAGGAGAGCGATTGAAAATATATTTTTTTCAATGAAACAAGGCTAAAAATTATTAACAAAGTCATGGGAAACAATAAGCATAATATAAGTTAGGAAACGTAGAGTCACAGTTCTTCTAGGTGACTCAACTTTGTCAGGTATAAATTATGTAATTCAGATGATGAGTGCAAAACAATTCAAATAGTTGAATTTCTAGTTGATTTATATGAAGCACATAGCAAACCAATATTATGCGATCAGTATTAGACCCTAGAGCAATTTTGTCTGGGTATAGCGTAGTGTCCTTATTAAACCATGCATTGCTTAATAACCAGATAAGTCTGAGAAGTACACTGTTAGGCAATTTTGTGATTGTATAAGCATCATAAGAAGTGGTCTTAGTGACCTTAAAAATTCTGAGCATTTGCTACATGACACATGTAGGACCTTGGCCAAAATGCTTAACCTCTTTGAGACTTTAAAACTATAGAATAGAGTAGAATGCTTTCATAAGGCTGTTAAGAGGGTTAATTACTTCATCCAAACAAAATACCCAGAACGAGTCCTAGAATTTCGTAAGAGTTCCATGTGTGTGAGTAAATATTAATGTAAACAATCCTGGTTGAGTTTTACCTTGAAGAATAGGTGAGGAGGTCTGTACAGTAGAATGATTTTAGTGTAAGCAACACCAAAGTACCTCACTCTTTTAAACAAAACGTTACTATTTGGCAGTGAGACATTCAAACATAGAAAATACTTCACATTTATCTAGTCTAGTAATTGTGTTGCTTTCTTTCTGAAGTTTTCTTGGGTCCTGCCTAAATCTCTTGATTTTCTCCTCATATTACATGACTGCAAGAATTCTGACACTAAATCCCTTCCCAAAGTGCCTTGAGAGAAAGAAGCCATCTCATAGTACCATATGGGAGATTCACATAAAGAAATCTCTAGGAACCTCTACTCATGCTCTTTGAAACTGTGTTGTATGCTGGCTATGATTATGCCCTAGTAGATTTAGTTCTCAGAGATGATCCCCTCGGAGTTCTCCTATGATGGTAGTGTCCATGTCTAAAAATTATGAGCCTGCTACAATAACACAGGTCAACTAGATAGTGGTGAAGTTGTCATACCATCACTACGTAAGCAGTCCTTCAGATCTAAGTAAAATGTGCAGAGTTCAATTTACTGATGGCAATAGTATAGGGTTAGAGTTGTAGGTTTAGTGAATGCCCTAGATATTAGGGGAGGATAGAGTGAATTGCTTTTAAACATATTAATAAATCACCATTTTCACTAGGAGAGAACATTAAAAGTTGCTCCAGAGGCTAAACCTAGGCTCAGTATGGAGACAACGGATGTAACTGTCTTCAGTATGATAAATTTCATTCATCTTCATGCCATTTGGTCTTAACAAACCAAATATCATGATTCACATGTTAACTTTAGTTCTGATTCAGCTAGGAGTGTTCTGCTCTGATAGTTTCCTCATAATGTTTTTGTTTTTTTTTTCCTCCTATGTCAACTATGGAGAAAAGTTTTCATATGCTGTGATAAACATGGTGTTATATGCAAATTTAAAATTGTAGTTCTTATGGGAAAAATTTACAAGATCAGAATACAAATACAGAAATGGTCCTCTAAGTAAAGAAATGCTCATTTAGAGGTATTTATCTGACATGGCTCCTGCTTGTAGCCCACCCATTCACTGGGTATCATTTTCATGAATTGTCTTCTATGTCAATCAAGAAATCAGTAAGCTAAATTAAGTCTTAGCTCCCAATGGCCATTAAATTTGCCATATATTCTGAAGACAGTATCATTGAAGATTAATATCAAGAACCAAGGACATTTCTCTGTTTAAACATTTTTATTATAAAGTTATTCTTTGTACTAATCATTCCACTTAAAGATGAACTGTATCATAACATTGTGACTCGGAAAACTGATAAAATTTTTACTGCAAATATTTTGCGGAAGACAATTTCCCCATGTTAAGTTTTATGAAATTCTTTTGTATTTTCATACCTCCTTCTCAGCTAATTCCTTGCACCAGGTATCCTCTGCTCTGCCTGCAAGCTGGCCATGTGGTGACTTGTGCTAATCAACAAGACACCAGATCAGTGACCAGTCGTGCCTCCTCTTGTATGAACTTATGCCAGCTGGAGGGATGGAATAGCCATAATGATAAGAGAAACATGTGATCCATTTATTCATTCAGAAGGGAAACCATTTTGGAATCAGCAGAGACAAAATGTGTATTGGAAATATCAGTTTTGCTCTGGCTTTCTTCATGTCCCAGTGTCCACAGCTTCTCTGACCTTTGGGCCTCATGAAACGATGAACCAATCAAAGTCACCCTGAAGACTAAGTGGTCATTGACATTTACATTAGGTTTGTCTTTAAGAAGGAATCAATTCATCTTGACAGACAAGAGAAATAAACGAATAATATTGACTTAGGGGATGCTCCAAAAGACTTCTCAGTTATTCTAGGAATCTATCATCACTGTGGTTAAACATTTTCTTAGATTTCTTATATTTTAATCTAAAGTTTATATGTACACTTTTAAAACTAGAATCAATTTTTTGTCTATTAATATTTTAGTGCTGTTAGCGTTATGAAGCATTGTGGCTTAATAAGAAATCTGTTATTCTAATTTAATTCACTTTCTTTTGACATAAGAAGGATAAATTATCCAAGAGTAAGACCAAATTAACTTTTGCTATCCAGTTCTAAAATCTGAGCTTCTACTTTATGTAAATCAGTAGAGGTAGCCAAATGTCTTTCTTATGTATGATATCTACTTTAATTTCTATATCACTCAAATTAACATATTCACTGTTACCATTCCTTGGTATATACATTTAGCTAAAATTTGTAATGAGATTATTCATTACTATCAACTTTCATGCGATGTTATATAAGAAATATAAGAATATGAAAATGAAAATTCATAAGATCCTAAAAGATGTGTAAGCTTATGCTTCTCTCTCAGAATCTAAGTATTATCATTTTTCTGATCTATAAGCATGGCTACCTCCTCTCTTCATGGTGTTATAGATACTGCTCAGATTGGCTCATCACCATGACCAGGCAGTCTGAATCTGTATCAGATGAACTGAAAATTTAAAATGAGAATTTCCAGAAGATTCTTAGGCTGTGAATGGAAATTCTCACAATAACTAAGAAGTTTCAAGTTACATCCAAGCAATTGACACATGACAGAATTGAATAAATTTTTTGTCCTAAAATCAATTAGGTAACAGTGATTTCCAAAGAACCATAAAAAAACTGAATGAATTGATGAGATTACTAGAGAACAATCCATACGTCATTTGAGTTGACATTATTTGTACAGAAAAAGACTTCAAAATAATTGAATAATAAAAGCACTTGTAATTGAATTGAAGTAAAATAATTATACATCCACATGTAATTAGAAGAAATGATATAAGGAGAACCTATTTTCTCCTTAAACATCTATAAAGTCAGGTGTTCATCTTCATTTTTCCATGGTGTAATACGTGTGTGTATGTGTGTGTGTGTGTGTGTATGTGTGTGTGTGTGTGTGTGTGTGTTTATTTCCACACAATTTTACCCACATGTAAGTTCAGGAAACTAACACATTCAAGATACAAAGTCAATGATCCCAGTAAAAGAATTATTTATGTTGGTTGTCCTTGTATAACCATACCCACTCCTACTCCACTACTCTTGACTTATGGTAAAAATATTAATGTATTTCCATTTCTAAATCACTGCATTTCAAGAGTTCTATAAAAAAGAACTATACTTTTTACCTCCTTTGAAAAGTGGCTTTTTTCACTTACTAAAATCTTGTAGCATTCCCCAAAAATAGATGTATCAATAATTTCTCTTTTTTGAATTGTTGAGCAGTGATATAGAATGTTAACAGCCTGTAAATTATTTAAGATCTTATCTATTTCAGGACATCAAAATTGTTTTCCATATTTGTTTACTAGAAATAAAATTACCACATATAATGATACACAGGTTTTATGTAAAGATAAAAGTTATCAGACTTCAAGAGTGCCTGTTTTAATTTAAATCCCTATCAGAGAAATATAAGCAAAATAGTTTCTCTTCATTATTTCCAATGTTTGACACTATTTTTATTTTTAAAATTTAACCATTTCTAAGGTACATGATGATATGTCATTTTCATGATGATTAGTCATATTAAACATATTGTTGTGAAAATGTCATAAGTTGATCCTGTTGGTGAAATATTTGTGTAATTGTTTGCTAATTTTCTGAGAACATATTATAATACTGTCTTCTGATCCTTCTTGCATTCCAAACACTAGTCCTTTGACACTTTCAAACAGCCTGTGCTGTTTCTTCATATCCCCTTCACCTGATTTCTCATAAATAATTCTGGTTTATTTATTGTGCTCAAGTAACCAGTATTTTCTCTCAGGGATTGTGTTTTTCATGTCTAGTCTAAGTAATTTTAATTTTTAGCCTTGCATTAATAAGCAGATAATTTATCTTCGCAGTTATTATTTAGACTCATGCTTATCTGACCTCAAGGAATATAGGAATTGTGGCAGGAAAGAATGTTTCCATAGTTCTAGAAATACTAATGAATGAATCTGTATTGCATGGACCATGCATATGTGTAACAAGCTCTTAGATGATGCCCAGAGACCTGATAAAATGCTATATTTTCAGCCCACTGCACTCTGTCTTTCAGGGTCCATTCAAGAACAGGAACAGAGAAGCTAATACTTCAAATGGTTTAGCGAAGTCAAAACATCTTACACTTCTGAAGATGTTTTCAATATTTTATTATTAAAACAACACATTTGTTTTGAAGTCTTCTCTTCTTGTAAGGATTACTCAGCAGACAAAGAAATGAGAGTATTTTCAGTGGCTTAGGGGTTAGAAAATAGTCTGTATTATTTTTAAGCCTGTATTAACAAAGGTTAAACCAAGTGAGCTTCCAGTCATGAAAATCTACTCTTGTTAATATTTTCATTTCTGTGGTATAGTTTGGTCCTAATCTATTAGCATGTCCCTGGGACTTCACCAAACATCAATATTAGAATAATTCCTCTCTCACTATAAAGAGTCATGTTTCAGAGACTTAATCGAGACTAAATAAGTTAAGTGTTATCTGCTACTATAATTCCCTTTTTTCAAAACACAGTTCCAAATGCATACTTAGAATAGTTCTCTCCCTGTCTTAGGCACGTTCCTGTTGCTTTGACAGAATACTGTATACTCACAGCCTAATGAAGGAAGAGTTTATTCTGGCACATGTTCGGTGCATAGAACTGTGGCACTAAGGCAAGATGGCATGACAGAGGGGCCTGGAGAACAAGGGCTCTTCCTATTGGTACAGTAGAAAGGAAGAAAAGGGAGGAGCTCGAGAGGCAAGCAAACCCCTCCAGCCCAGGCCCCAGCCTTCCTAACAGCAATCCGCTGTGAGCTCCCGATTGCAATAGCCTTTTAAAAGCCCACTTTCAAGCACAAAGACTTAGGAAAAGAATCTAGACAGAAATATGGCTCTGCATTCAGTTACCTCTAAGTTTGATTAACAAATGCACTAATGTGTTCTCTACAGCCTTGTGTTGTCTCACCCCGATTATCTTTACCTTCGCCCTCCATTAGTACCACGCCGGGTGATATACTCCAGCCATGCCATGTTCTTGAAGGTCTCTAAATATTTCTGCAAAGCCCTTGCAGTTGTTTCATGTCTCCGTGAAACACTTATCAGTTGGCATTTTTGTGGCATCACTTCGCTTTGGAGGTCATGTTCAGTTCTGAGAGAGATAACTGTTTTATTCTCTAGTGACACAACACAAAGTACTACATAAACATATTATTATTTCTGCTCCTTTCAATGTCAGATTCACTTCTCCGTATTTCAGGAGCCAGAGGGGAGAATCAGTATATATATTTTTAAAAAATCATTATTTCCCCACCCTATAGCATAAGACACAATAATAGCACATTACTATTTATTGCATGGTTATATCAATAAATGAAACACAATTTGGCAATTGGCTATCACTGCCTTTTTTCCAAACAAAATATCTGAAGCAAGACCAAATTATTACCAAGAGTCTTCCTCTAGACTTTTGCAGAATGTCAGGCAACCACAATTGTTCCTGCTGCATATCTTCTAGACACTGTTATAATTTTATTGTTTCTTTTCTTTTCTTTTCTTTTTTATTTTCTTTTTTTCTTTCTTTCTTTCTTTCTTTCTTTCTTTCTTTCTTTCTTTCTTTCTTTCTTTCTTTCTTTCTTTCCTGAAGATGGAGGGGGCCTGCTCATTTGCTTGATTATTTAAATGCCTGCTTAAGCAAAGCAGTCAAGCCCAGGCTGCTGTGGTTCAATGCCCAGATCCTCATGCCTTACAAGACTTGCCCTTAAAGCATCCTGAGCCAGCTCTCCAAAAAAATCCTTCTGAACTTTCAGGGGTCCTGCCCATTAGCTCAGCTGATAAATGTCTGCTTAAGCAAAGCAGTCAGGCTCAGGATTCTATGGTCTGATTCCCAGATTCTCATGCCTTACCAGACCTGTCTGTAAGGGAGCTGCCCCCCTAAAAAAAATCCTACTAGAGATCTAACTCGATGTTTTGCAAGCCAGTCAGGCACTTATGCAACTGAGCTATATCCCCAGCCAAACACTGTTACATATTTATGCCTATGAAGTATTCTCAAAATAAATACCAAATATGGTTTCAAAAAATAGTAAGAAATGAAAAATCATTTTTTCTCCATTTGAATGGAGGAGGAGTTAGATTGAATATACATTTTGTGTTTTATTGTCTTATCCCATAATAGCATTGCCTTTGGATTTAAATGTGATCTGTGGGAATTTGTATCTGGTTCACTACTGCTGCATCTTCTCTAATGTAAACGTGGCAACAAATGTTATCCAGACATGTCTTCTTGAAATACACAGCATGGGGAACAACAGCTAAATGTTTTACTGTTCTTATTTCTTAAAGTCTGTCTGTTAGATGTTTTGAAGTCTTCATAGCCATGAAATACCATAACTATGAGTAAAGTTAGAAGGATGATGAGAAATTGAGAACAGATTAAGAGATATTTCTAAAACCACATGCCAAGTTAGAGGAAAGAAGGAACTCATGCATATCTCATTTTTACTGGTGGACAGTAATATACAGAACAATAATTATGGTGACACATGCGTGGGAAGTGACTTGATTAAACAATGTGCACTTCTGGTGCTCCTCACACACTTTACTCATTACACTTCAAGTTATTTGTAGGCACTTGAGACAACTGTATGTACTCAATTAAGATGGATGCACAAGGTTTTGCTTGTAGGTATAAGAAACCCATAATTGGAATGAATTAGAGAAAACATAAAGGAAATGGGGTGGCAAATTTGTGGAGGTAGGAAAGGGGAACAAGGGAAGGAAAAGAAAAGAGGGCAAAAAATTCTCAAAAGAAGAGATAAAAATAGAAAGGTATAACACAATTAAAAGGAAAGCAAGAACTTGAGGATTAGACAGTGAAGAGAGAAAAGCTAGGAAGCATGACAAGGACAAAGCCATACAATTATATGCACAAGATGGTTAAGGCAATGATCCTGAGAATCCTCAGCAGGTTGTTGAAACTAGCAGTTAATTGGTAGGATTCTCGCCCTGACTAATTACATATGCTGATACCTGTGAAGTAAAGCAATTTCATTGAAGACAGCAATGTGTAATACCAGGGTCATGCTTGCAATGCCTGTCATTCAATACATACTGCTTGTCATGACATACCAATTACTGCCAAACTATCTCTCAAGTAAATATTTGTTTAAGAAAAATGGGAAATAAATGAAAACAAGAGACAAGAAAAAAATGTCACAGGACTGTCCTGCTACAATGTTGTATATCATTAGATTTCTAACATTCTTTATAAAAATATGTGATTGTTTATTCCTGCCTTCTAAAATTTAAAAAATATCTTCATATTCTATAGGGACTTAAAGGTTAACATATTAATACTTGATGAAAAATACCTGTTCCATGTTATGTCTAAGATGTTTGATATTCAGGCAGATAATGAGGTTAAACCCAACTGCATATGTTATAATGTAATAATAAGCTTCTCTTTTGGATGGTTAACAACCTAAGTTTACAGACTAAAAATTAGCAGGAATAGAAGGGCTGCAAAGAAAGCCAATATTTTGGCCCTAGGCTTTCAAGTTCAGTGAAGACTCAACACAGCAGAATGTGTAGTATAACATCATGTGACTCAGTTGTGTCCCAAATTTTTTATCAAGAAGATTATGGGGCCATGGAGCAACATGACTGGTGACACAGAGTGTGCCTAAGGAGAGTCACATGAAGAGAAAACATTCTCTCGGGCTTTCACAGAGAGCAAATTGGTTAAGCAATGGCCGTGATTCATCCACGTGGTTTACCCTGACAAAGGATCTGCAAACTGTGGTACAGGGTTAGAGGATAAATCCTGAGGGGACTTGACTGACCTTAGCAGATATAAAAGTTACATTCTTGTTATATAGGTCTTGCTTTATCTTGGTCTTAACCATCCAGCAAAAAAGTATAAAAACGAGGTATATAAAGTAAAGCCATATTGATATGCTGAGTTGTAAAAAATTTAAGTCAATAACTTCTGTAGATAACCCACTACTATTGTGCAGTGCTGGATTGTGTTGGATTGCTTTGCTGAATTCATGCACCTACAGTATTTAGATGTCAATAGAATACCCATCTCTGACAGGACTAATAAACAAGGTATACAAAGCAAAGACCATTTTATATCTGTAGAGAATAGTTAGGATAGATATACAGCTACTTTCTCTTAATTCAATGAATAGAAATATTTGTTCTAATAGTGTTTGTGGACAGGATATCATGTTTGTATCTCATACTATGAATAACCACTAAGACAACAATATGCAATGTATTAATTATTGAAATTGTTCTATCAATTGATTTGAAACTCTCCATTTATTGTTTGTTTCTCAAATAATTTCTCAATTATTTTAAAAATTATTTAAAATAATAAGGACCAAAAAAGGCTAAAAAAAGAAAGGAAGGCATAAACTGAGGAGTTCAAAGTAAGCTCTACATACAGGTAATAAATCTCCCAAATAATGTAATCATATGAGTCACAAACATACATCAATTCAATTAACTTTAAAATGTGCTCTGCCTTTTCTGGCTGTTGCAAGGGCCTGAGTTCAATCCCAGGTTCTGGGAAAAAAAAAGAAAGGAAAGGTTCTGTGCCATATATTTGAAATAACAATTTACAAAAGATTTCAGTGAAAAAATTTCAGTTAAAATATTTTAAAACATGTAAACAGTTTTATAGTAGCATCATTTTAGAACCATCAGAAAATCCATCATTTCACAAAAGAAAAAAATAATAAATATAAAATCATACAGTAAATAAAATAAATTCACAATACAAATGGCTATTCATAGTCTATGATTATTACCCTTGTTTTTTTTTTCCCACTGTGGACATGGAAAAGATTTGTTCACACTTAGATGGAGTCATTGCATACAACTGTGTGCACACATAACATTTAAGCTTTAAGATGTTCAATATGTTTTTAGGGGCAAGACACTGATATGTAATAAAGAAGTCTTAAAAGGAAAGAATTTACAAATATTTTTGTCCCAGTATTTGAGAAAAACCTATGAAAAAGTTAAATTTTTTAAATTAATTTTCTATTTATTTATGTGATACAGAGTCTTGCTATGTAGCTCAGGCTCATAGTGATCCTCCTGTTTCAGCTTCCCCAGTGCGGGCATTGCAGGCATGTGCCGTCACACCTGGTTTTGGTGGCTGGCACAACAGGCAAGGCTGGGGATTGAACACAGATCCTTGTACTTGGTAGGCAGGTACTTAGACTACTGAGCTATCTCACAAGCCAAAATATTAATATTTTTATAACACCTCTTTGAAAAGCAAAAATTAATTATTCAATATTTTTAGGGGTTGGGAGATGGCTCAGTAGAATAAGTACTTCCTTGGCAAGTGCAAGGGCCTGAGTTCAGTCCCTGGTTCCACAAAAAAAAAATATTTTCAGTAAGGATTTTATTAATTTCCAAGAGAAATGCAATGTATGTTCGATGAGATACATACTCATGAAGTGTGATGGGAGTACAGGAAAAAGTTCTAGGAAAATAATGTTATCTATTCTAAAATCTCTTCAATGAAATTTCCCAAGCATTTACTGTGGCAAAATGAATTTTAAATTATCACTGTATACTATAGCAATCCTATTTAATACATACAATGAATAAATGAATGTTATTTTACTATTATTGATTTGCTATGTACAAAAAAATGCCATAAGTCTCATTAATTCTTATCATGGAAAACTGAAAAATTATTCAGAGAATTTGGAAACATTTTAAATAAAGAATATATACAGTCTTTCATATATCCTGTGGACTACTCTCTGGCCCTTTCATAGCATCTGCTATGGCAAAGTAAATGCTGAATTAATAGAACGTCTGATAACTGCAGCTCTTTTCCAGATAGTGTTTAAGGGTTAATGAAGGACATGGCATTCAAACCTTTTCAAGATGAAGTAATATTTCTTAAGAAACAAATATATTTTTAATTGCTCCTGAAATGTTCATCTCTTTCACAAGGATTTGTCTTTATCTTTCTTTGATGCTCTCATTTCAAGTTCAATGCAACTCATATTTAAATAATACTTCAAAGATATCTTTCCTTTTTTTCACAAACACAAATTTTCTTAAGAGGCTGAACTGTTGAATTCCAGGGAGAAAACAGGAAGAAGGTGCCACTCTTATCCTCTAGCAGATTCTTTTCCAGCTTCATCATTGGAACCATTGAATCTGAATACATTTGCCGACAACTCCCCAAACATGAAACTTGATGGCCAAGAAATAAGACTATTACAGCTGAACTATGAACAGAGGAGCACTCACTGGTGCGGCTGCTATGGTGGAGATATTTTCAGCAGCTGTAACAAAGGAAGCAGTAAAGTTGGAGGTCAAATGATCTTTATTATTAGAATGCTCAGCATTTTCAGTGTTCGGCACCGAGCAATAACACACTGTAATGAGCATTAGGTTTCCTGTTTGCAATTTCCTACAGTACCAATTATCATCAGTATAGTGGAGCTCACTGTGGATTATTTCGGGCTCTTTGAGAGCCAGCCCTTGGGAAAATATGCTGAGGTTCGACTTTGTGATTTAAAACATATTATGACTGTTAATGATTCATCATAGCAATATTAACATTAATAATAACAACACAGTTTTGAGCACCTGCTTGATGTCAAAATAGCTTTAAGCAGTCTACATATTATACAATTCAATCTCATGTGTCAGTTTCCTTTTTTGTTCTTGTTTGAAAGAAATAGAATCTGAGCTCATAAAGGTAAACTGAGTTGTTATTAACACAGATAAACACACTTAATTTATGATATAATAGGGATGTAGTCTAAAAGTTTTGCACTGGCTGTTTTGTGCTTATAAGTTGTTGGACTTTTACCTGCTTTGATAACATTTTCTGAACTGCAGACATGCAAATTATGTGAATGCTTGGTCACAAGATTTTGCAATGAGATTTCTCTTGTTTATTTACTCGTCTTTTGGAAGAATAGGCATGCACATGTACAAAATATATGAATAGGCACATAAGAAATGCACAAATCTATGCATTGCTACAGTTTATGGAAGAGAGGTTGAAAATGAGATAACAAGTAAAAGTAAGTTTTAAAGATCAAAGCTACTTGTGATATGGTACGTGTATTTTCATACTAAGCAGTAGTAAAATGTGCCGTTTTTGTGTCCAGCCCTTCTCCTTTCTCCTAATCACAACTGATCTCACTTGGAGAAACTGCCTTTGCCTGTTTGGGATGCTTACCACCAGTGCAAAGTGGAAAATGTGATAACTTACAACTCCTTCCTGCATCCCTTCAAAGTTAGAATCACCAAAAGATGTCTACATCCTAACCACCAGAACCTGTCAGTATGCTAGCTGAAATGGCACGGGCACGCTGAAATGAAATGGAAGCACCTCACGAAGGGCAGGTCATCCTGCGTTGTTTTGCCTTCACCAAGAGACTGGGGGTCCAGGGGGCAGTTAGAGGAAAAGAGACTTCAAAAGCATGCTCGGCTAGTGAAGCAGCACTGCTGGCTTTCAGGAGTGAGAAGATTGTGAGTGGATGACTGTGAACAGCCTGTAAAACCATGAAAATGCTAGCAAACAGATTCTCCTCTAAAAACTCCAGAAAAGAATGTAATTCTGCCAGCATCTCGCTTTCAGTTCAAGGAGACCTATACTGAACTTTACCCTCCAGATCTGATGATGACAGACTTGTGCTCTTTAAGGCTCTGAGTTTTTTTTTTCTTTTTAGTTTGCCAGTGCTGCAAGAGAAAACAAATATAGCACATTTAATTAAGTACATTCTAGCTAATCCTTTATTAGTACGTGTTGTTGTTCCTGAGCCTTTCTCAGTCCCTAAGTGTAAAAACATGCACTTTAGAGCTCTAATGTTCTCCTAAATCTTAAAACATCTTGCTTCCTTTTTTCCTAAGGTTGTGTGACAGGTCACACCTTAGCACTCATTAGTTCATTACAAAGCAAATAAAGCAAGTTAGTAACTCATTAGCTGATTGCAACTCAGGTGCCTGTGTATTAGCAGCTAGCCTTTAGGTTAAATTCCAGCTGTGTAAAAGGAGCAAGCCACCAGCAGACACGCCAAGCCACCTGTTGCTGTTCTGAGTAACTGTGAATGAGCACCAAAGTCCTCTGGCCATGAAAAAACCAGAGCACGACCTGCATCTTGGAAGAAGTGAGCACTGTAGACCCAAGGCATAGAGGATCTGCACAGTACGTTTGTTTTCCTCAAACCTCATGTTGCTCCTGTTTAAAAATTCACTGTAACTTTTCTTCCTTGATTTGCCACACACTGCAGGATAAATTTCAGTGCAGATAACTGCAGCACAGGAATGTATTTATTAGTCTTCTATGTTGGGTGTCTCCTGAGATCTCAGGAAGTGTTTGCTCTTTGGTGACATAGCACACAATACAGATGCTCAAGCACCTCATGGAGCGAAATGTTCCAGAGATGTTTTAATCACCATTTCCATTTTTTCTGCATGGTCAATTCTCTGCGGATTCTTTTTCCGTAAGCGGCTGAGCACTCAATCCAGTCCACGTATCTGTCAAATAAAATGCTCTGTTCTGAAATAAAAGGGAAGACAGTTTGCCCAACCTAATTCAGACCTCGGATTTTCTATTCCTTTTCAGAGGAATAATCCAGGTCCCTGTTGTGATATTTTTACATGAGCGTGTACATAGCTTAAAACTTCATGAAATTTTTAATTTTGGGGAGTACATATTTGTGTCTATTTTATTATTTTCATTATTAAACTTGTCATCTTGGGAATTTTATATTACTGGGATGATACATTGTGCTTATCCTAGTTTACTTAAAGTACCATTTAATTAATCAATTAGAGCAAATTCTCATAATCTTGTGTCATGAATTGACAAACATAGTATGAACTAAAGAATAGGATGTGTGCATTTAGTCCAAAATAAAGAAAACTTTCTGAACCACCAAGATATTTAAAAGAAATACCACTCATGGAAGAGCTAATCTATTGTATGTCTCCATAGTACATCAGTTAAGTATAAACAATTTTTCAAAAGGAAAAATACACATACAGTTTGGAAAAAAAATGTAGTTGTGAGTCTCCATTTTTCAGTATTTGTGCTGAAACTATGAGATTCAGGTCAGATAGGATATGCAGAGTTTATTGAAAGAGGAAAGGGCCTTGCCAATTTGGAACATTCATGCAGGATTGACACTAGATCCTCACTGAAAGTGTAATAACAATTTTAGGATTTAAAGACTAAGGACCCGGGAACACACTGACTTGATGAAGAAAGAGTTATCATACTTGCATAATAGACATGCAGCCTCAGAGCTTCCCAGACTACAACCCGTCCCCAGGGTGTCTGGTTCAGTATTTCTCAGGTGAGCCTGATAATTTGCATGTCTAGTGACTTCTCAGGTGAAGCAGGTGCTGCTTTTCCAAAGGCAACATTCCCCTGTGAACTACTGGGTAGGTGCATTTGGTCTAATTCACTTTTATGTTTTTTTGATGAACATTGCTTAGCATGCCTAGAAAGGAACAAAGGCAGAGGCATTGCTGACAGTTAAAATATGGATGTGATTTCATGTCAAACTACTAGCTGTATAAATAGTGCACCATTTTTTCCTGAAATAACTTACTCTCTATCTCTTTCTCTTAATTGTATAATTTTCTGTGTGCTTTAAAAGGATACTTGAAGTAATATAAATTATTTGGGATAGGTTTAATCAGCTGCCTGCTTTTGCGAAGGATAGCTTGTTATTTGGGAAGTTCTTCTTGGTTTATCTTTGCAAATTTGCATTCAATGTGCAATGTGTGCATCAGCCAAATAGTTCAGCAGATTAAAGCATCAGCAATCCATAGGCCTGCTGTGTTGGTCCCACCCCCTAGAGCACACTGAGATGGGGATTGAGACTGGGCATGGTGGTGCATGCCTGAAATCCCATCTGCAGAAAGGCTGTAAACAGGAGGATCATTATGAGTCCGATTTAGTAGTGAGACACAGAATACCCTCTAGACCCTTCCCTAAAATATTATACATATATATATATATATTATATATATATATATATGTATAATATATATTTCTTCAAGAGACTGCATATCTTAAGCCTTTCTTGTTTATTATTTTAGAACTAGTGGAGACACATGTTCCAACGTCCTAGTTCCTGAGATGCATACATTCTCAATTGCATGTACAAAATGCCCAGTTCTCAGTAAGTCTTTAAGAGTATAATTATCCTAAAAGATGATTGATTTTTCCACTATTGAAACAGAATAATAAATGCAATTTTCAACATTAGTCAATCTTCTCATCACTGGAACATAAGAGCTGATAACCATAATTTAAAGGGAAGAGATGTAGTTGTACTCGCCATTTCAGAGGATTCAGCCTTTAGTTGGCTGATTCAGAGGTAAAATATCATGGCAGAAAAGCATAGCGAGCAAATGTGCTCAGTCCAAGAGGACTTGAAAATTGAACAAGTAATCTATGCCGAAGAGGAAGAGGCAAGGGATGGATACAGACCTAAAAGCCTTCCCTCAGCCACAGACAATCAGAACTGTGCTCCAACAATTCTCCAGTTTCAATCAAGTTGGCTAATTACAGTCTAACCATAACACAGCCATTACCAAGTGACACTTGTCATGGCTTGTCTCTATATGTCCCCTAAAGCCACATGCAGTCATGGGGGATTGCTTTACAGAGGTGGTTGAATCTAGAGTGTGTAGCGTTGGAATTGAGGGTGCATGATTATTAAGTCAGTTCATTGACTGGGTTGGCATAGTTCTGGTTAGGATTAAGAATGTGAGTGCTTAGGCTGTGCTAGTGTGGCTAGCTGGCATGAAATCTGAGGGACATAAAGAGGACTAATGTGTCACACTTGCCTTCCTACTGTGGACTGCTCCTCCTCTGTCATGGTGCTCTGCCTTGGCACCCTCTTTGCAGCCAGCCAAATATAGACTGTGATCCAAATAAACCTTTGCCTCCTTTAATTTTAGGTGCAGAGTACTTTGTGCCAGCAATAACTTGGTACCAGAGAAGTAGAATCATGGCTGTGCCTATCTGACTATGTAGTTCAGGAGCCTCCAGAACTGGCTTATGGAAAGAAGTTTGAAGATCACCCCTGAAGAAGACCTGGAAATCCTTGAGATTCACTTGATAGGAGATTCTGATCTGAGTCCAAAAGACCAGGATGTTGAGATAAATGCTGCAGTTAAAGACCATATTTGGAAGATTTCTGTTGGGGAAAAAAAAATATGTGTTGGTTGTTGGACTCCAGAAAGTGAGTGATATGCCTTGGAAGAAAGTTTTTCTTCATTTTACTTCTATTCAAAGACTTTTACTGAGACTAAGATTAGTGAGGGAATAATTAATCTTGTAGAATAAATTTGATGTAAATTAAATATTGAAGGCATATCATAGCTACTGTTGGAGACTTTTAGCTAAATTTACTTGAAGAATCAAATGATTTAAAACACTGTGAATTTGACCAGAAGGGAAACTTTAGTACAGAAGAAAGTCTACAAATATGGAATACAAGAAAAATTAGACATTGAAAAGAATATCAAGAAAAAGCCACATATTCTAGGGAAGGATAGCAGAAAAATTGGCCAAAGGATCCCAAAGCACTGCCTTATAGGATAGTGGTGGCCTCGAGAATTTACTCCTTGAGATAGACTCAAAGTTCTCAGCTCTCTAGGCACATGACCCATACAGCCCATGTCTTGCTACTGTTCCAATTGGCAGCAGACACTGGCATCATCCAGCTCGCTCTGGTTATAGGCACATGCAGAATGTAAAGACATGTGGATTCAGAAAGGCTTACATCCTTATTTCAGAACGCCTAAGCAGTCAGGCAGTGCATCCGTGAGTGGGCAGCATGTGAGGTCCAAGGGTGTCGTGGAGATACCAGAAGTCTAGAAAAAGCCAAGAATGTGAACTGAAGAAAACTGTAACATTGGAGCAGAGCTGGCCCAAAAAGGAAGCTATAGGCGTTGTGACAGCAGTAGTGTTATAGGGTGGAAAGACCCAAGTCCTTTGCAGTTTGTATCTTGTGATACATTGCCTTAGATTCTTTACGTTGAAATACAAATATTGGGACTGGGGAGATGACTCAGTGGAATAAGCGCTTCCTTATCAAGTACAAGGGTCTGAGTTTAATCCCCAGTTCCACCAAAAAAATAAAGAAGAAAGAAAAGAAATACAGATCTTAGTGTTTTCCTGCAGCATTTTGGGCTTGTTTCAGTCTCATTCCTTTTGAGCTCCCTATGTGTACCTCTTGGAATGGAAATATCTATTTTGTGCTACTGAACATCGAAAGTGTTGAACTTTCCTTTCATTTGTATAGGGGCTTGCAGCTAAGAGTTTGCCTTCAATCTCAGAAGAGACTCTGATCTTGTACTTCTCAGCCATGTTGAAAATATTAGGACTTTAGTGATTGTTAGAGATGGACTAACTGGGTTTTGCTTAAAGGGATGTTTGTGAGTCTTAGAGGGCCAGGGGCAGACTGTTACAGCTTATGTACAGATGCCCCCCCTGACTGCACGCACTCATGATGGAATTGCTTTTCAGAGGTTGCTCAATCTAGAGCTAGTGATGCTGGGATTGAGGGGGTATAATTACTAAATCAGTCCACTGATTGGTTTGGCATAGTGCTGGCTAGGATTAAGGATGTAAATGCTACACCTACCCTAGGATGGGAATTGGGCATAAAACATAAGGGATAGAGAGAGGGCTAATATGCTCTTCCCTATCTGTTTGCTGTATACTATTTCTTCTTTGAGATGCTCTCTGCATCCTACTCTGCCTCGTAGCCAGCTGACTCTGGACTGAGACCTCTATAAACTGTGAACCAACAAAATAAACTGTTACACCTTTCCCTTTGATATCTAGTATTTGTTTCATCAATGACAAATGTAACTAAGACAATATTCAAACGCTGTTTGAACCATGTTTAATCTGCAAATAAAGGACAACAACAAGTGCATAATTTACTCTAACAAAATACAACTACTCTGTATAAAACTGGAAAGAAAATAATCGCTTTCCACAAATTCCAACAGGTGCAACATTTTTCAAAATTCCAAGTCAAATTCTCTTCTAAGGCTCAAGCCAAAAATCTAAACTGGAAAACTCAGTATTTTTTAAAGCAAGTTATATTATCCAAAGTAAAATGGCACAGGGTAAACATCCTCACCTCCCAAATAGTGGAATGGAGAGATTAGAAAAGAATGGGAGAGAGCTGGGGAAATAGCTTAGTGGTCTAAGTATCTGCCTGGAAAGTGCAAAGACCTGAGTTTAATCTAGCTCTGCATGCCATGCTGGCTCTGGAACCTTGGGTGTATTGTGCTAGCCACTGAAACCAGGTATCATGGTGCATGCCTGTAATCCTAGTGTTGAGGAAGCTGAGATAGGAGGAGCACTGTGAATCTGAGCTGTATAGGGAGAGTCTGTACCAAACAAATAAATAATAAAATATAATAAAACTATACAATAATAAAAACATCTGAAATACTTAAAAGAATGACACAAAGTAAGACCAAACCCCAAGAAGGAAAACACGAAGCCTTGAGTTTAGCAGGTAACCTGAGCAGGCATCCTTCCCTTCTCACAAGCCTGACTTCCTAGCATCTCAGCTTCATTTCCTTTCCCATACTGTATGCACTGTCCTCTCACAGGGCCCTTGTCTGGCTTCACAGCCTTTCTTCAAAATCTACAAGGAAGCCTCCCTACGCACACAACTCTTGCATTCTGCAGGCCAGCGAGTCCAGGATTGCACAGAGAACATGAATACCTGATGTTAATAAAAGCAGATCCTCTTGACCATGGCTGCCCCAGCCTCTGAATGCTTGGATGACAATGCATGGTAAAATCAATCTTGGGAGCCAGTTCACAAGGACAGCTCTCACACAGGGGTCGTTAAGGATTCTCTTCTCAAGTACATGGTGGGCTGGCACTTTGGCACCCTTGCATCTGCAGTGGATGGGTTCTTGCCAAATCCTGAGATTTCCTGGAAAGGTTTTATTTTTTTTAATTCCTATTTTCAGTACTTGGTTTCTTTTAATGATGTTATTATGTTTAGCAGCTACATTGCATTTGTACTCAATTTTATTCATGATTTCTTCTAGATCAAAAGGTAGCATTTTCGACTTCCCTTGCTTTGCTCTTTGCCCCTAACTTGCACTATACATCTGACCAAAAGCAGGCAGTAGTAGTTAGACTGCCCTTGGAGTTTCTTCTTCAAGAGCAATGAGTACAACTTCTTTCATCGTAACCTCTAGCAAAGTCTCAGCACAAGGGAAGAATGCGATTTTTTTTTTATTTAGTCATATAATGTCTTTAGTGCAATTGTCTCATTCTCAAAACTGAATCCTCCTGCACCATGAATTTACTTCTTCTATTCCTATTCACATTATGATCCTGATTTCTGACCTGAGTCACCCATAAAGCTCTGCTTAAATCACTCAAGGGCTTTCTAGCCTACATTTCACACTTTTCCAAACAACTTCTGTAAGCCATTTCCAATAGCTTCCAAAGTGCACTAATGTTCTGACTTCCCCATGTCTTTGTTAGTTTCCTTTCTTTCTTTCTTTCTTTCTTTCTTTCTTTCTTTCTTTCTTTCTTTCTTTCTTTCTTTCTTTCTTTCTTTCTTTCTCTCTCTCAACCTCTCTCTCTCTCTCGCTCTCTCTCTCTCTCTCTCTCTCTCTCTCTCTCTCTCTCTCTTTGTATTTAGGGCAGGAAATGCAAAGTGTTCAGGGTCTCACTACTAAATCGGTCTTATAGTGATTTGCCTGTTTACAGCCTTCCAAGAGCTGGGATTACAGGCCTACACCACCATGTCCAGTCTCAATAGCTCTCTTAGCATGCCCTGGGGATGGAGCTGGCATGGCATGCTGGGAATCAAACCCGGCTACTGCTCTCTGATGAAGCAGGCACTTTAGTCCTCTGAGCTATCATGCCCACCTAATCATCTTTCTTGATGAAGCACAAAACCTGATACCCATAATAGGAAGGGGGATACTTTAACTTGGCTGTTGTTTCAGAAAATTCAATCCATGTTTGATGGGCTCCAGAGCAGAAACAACATAGCAGAGGGACAAGGTGAAGAATCTTGTCAGCCCTTCAAAATTGTTTTCTAATGAATAAATAAATTATAAGAAACAAACAAACAAAAAAGAATAGAGTGGAATGAAATCTTCCTACTTTAGGGACCTGGGAAGCAGAGAAGCTCACAGTGTTAGAAAGGATGGCATGAGGACTCAGCCCCCAAGATACAACCACAGGGCCCACGCACACTTTACTGGAAGTGCGCTCCACCAAGCTATGCAGGGCCTCAAAGTCAATCAAGCTGACACCAACGCCATCACAGGATATTGCTTATACATATGCTCCATCAGGAAATGTACTTATCAGTACTTTATTTTCAAATGCCACATGCAAAAATTCAGTTGTGTATGCTCTCATGGTCTTACACCTATAATCAATTACATATAGTGCTAGTCTCCCTGAGGTCCATGAAGTAGAAATGCAATTGTTATAGTCTGTGTCTTGTTCCCCAGAAGTCTCATGAACTTATGGGGTAGACTTCTACTGTTTGTGATTAATTCATGATCTAGTGCTGGGATTATGGGTGTGAGTGCTGCTGGGATTATGAGTGAGCACTTCTGGGATTGTGGGTATGAGTGATGCACCTTGCCTGGGGTCGATAGCCTGAGTGCAGGGTAAGGGAGACAGACTTGCTCTCTGATGCAGCTGTTGCTACACATCCCTCTTGCTCTTGCTGTTCTTCTACCACCATGATATGCTGGCCTCTGCAACGCACTGGTCTGCCTTTGAGACACCTGAGTGTGAACTGAAACTGCACAAACCATGAGCTAAATAATTGATTCCACAGTTCTGGGTGCTGGGTATTTTGTCCCAGCAATGAGAAAAAAGAAAATGAGACAGTAATGAAATCTACCAAGAAACACATCCCAATTTTCTTGATGCAGTCACATAGATCTATCATATGAAATAGTCAGCGAAATGTTATTAGTAATGAAACTCAAAGAACTGATATTTATTTATTTATTTATTTTTGCAGAAGTGGTGATTGAACTCAGGCCCTTGAGCTTGCTAGGCAAGCACTTATTCTACTGAGCTATCTCCCTGGCCCCAAAGTACTGATTTATGGCAAAGAAGAATCAGAAACTAAAATTTTTATTTTTCCTTCTCCATTCTGTTTTCACCATCCAAAATTAGTCCTCAATGGTAGTAATTTTTGTTGTTTTTCCTTCCTTGGCACATAAAATAATGAACAATTTTTTTCCTTTGGGAATAATTTAGAAGTGCAAAGGCATTTGGAATATTAATACTTAGCTGAGTTCAGATTGTATTATGCATATGTGTATATAATTATATAGATAGATGCAAATTTATTTTTCCATAACTTATTTATGGGATAGAGTACAAGATACATATTTTGTCTTCTTTAGATAAGAACACATTGATAAGCTCTTCCTTATGTGACTTTTTTCTTTTTTATTTTGTGTAATTTTTATTTATGCTATGACTTGAATGAACTTTCCTGTCAATACTCTTCCTAATTTTTTCAACATTAAAGTGGTAGCCTTGTAAGTATATATTCACATATACCCACATAATTTTTCATGCTACTGAGGCACTCATAATATTTATATAAGATTTTCTTCTGAGCAAAGAAGTTCTTCATGTTTACATTTCAAAAGCATAGTCTTTTATTATCTGACTCAGAGAAAATGCTTAAATATTTTCTTCTTTATTGCAGAGAATATTACTTAAAATTGCTTTGACATGACCTCCTGACAGGACAATGGAATGCGTGAAGACAAAGCAAGGCTGAGTGGAAGTTAAGTAACTTTCTACCCAAAACAGGAACATTTTCTTTTGCTGATGGTTCATGAAAATCATTACAGCTCAAATTCAAATATCTTCAAAGTCACTTTGAAAACCTCAAATGTGTAATTTTGTTTTTCATTTCAACTGTGTTTCATGTAAGACCAAACTATTGTAGATTCCCAAAGCTTACGCTTTCAGACACATTTTTAAAAATCTCCTAGATTAACTCTTTTGATGGAAATGACTGACATAGCTTTAAAAATATTTATTCATTCATCCTAAATATTCAATTTTAATTAGCTTTTACTTAATGATCAGTAATTAGAGAATGTCTTAATAGATAGGGTACAAAACACATCACTGAAGTGAATCCTTTCTTCACAATTTTAAAAACACACACAAAATGAAATGTAATAAGAAGTTGTACTTTTCCCTTGTTTTCTTTACTTAAATTTCATAAACTTTTGCTCAAGCTTTCATCAAATTTGTGACTCAATATGTGGCTGTAATGACATATTTTGTTTTTTGTATTGTTTTGTCTGTTAGAGACAGGTTCTTGCCATGCAGTTCAGGCTGGCCTTGAGCTCACCTTGTAGCCCAGCCTGGTCTCTAACTCCCCATGATCTTCCTGCCTCAGCCTCCCAAGTGCTGGCATTACAGGAGAGCACCACCACACCCAGTTGTCACATCACTTATATTTAAGCAGCCAGTTTATATTTCTCACATTATAAATTATATATAAATATAAATGTATAAACATTCATAGTCTTATCTAGAAACTATTATATATAAGGTATATCTTCATCTGTTTCTTTCTATGTATTTCTCTGTCTTAATCAATTTCTTTTTTTTCAATTTATTTTTATTTTATTAAAATACAAATGTCAATCAGACAGTTTCAAGACACCTTAACCATACAGATTCCATGAATTAATACATTGCAAACTGTTTGCATAACATTTTGGTATTGTACAAGGTGCATACATGATATTATATTTACAGATATTATTTTAGCAGATATCTCTTATCAGTGAATTAAGAGTGTAGTTGCTTACTTATCTTTTTTCATAGCTGAATTATATCAAAAATTCAATAATTATTTACCTAGTGGATGACCATAGTACTAAAAGCCGACATAATATCCTGTCCAACCACCATTAGTGCAGATCTTGCCTCTCATAGAATTATGTAGAAGCACAACGTTATCTATCCCAACTATACTATCTATACACACACATGATGATTTTTTCTTTCTACAACCCTTCCTTTGTCTACACCTGTCAAAAGTGGGCAGCCCATTGACATTCAACTAACTTAGGTGCTTGAACTCGGCATCACAATGCAACACAGTCCAGCATTCTGCAACCATAGTGAGTTATTCAAAGAAATTGTCAACCATATCCTTTTACAGCTCAGCTTAATATTATGGGCTCACGATGTATACTTCATTTTTATACTTTTCTGCTGGATGGTTAAGACCTAGGTAGATCAAAACTTATATACCAACACAAGAACTTTATATTTCCTATGTGGTCATTGAAGTCCTCTCAGGGTTTATCTTGTACTCCTGTACATTATTCTGTAGTTCCTTTGTCTGTGTCATCCATGTGGATGAGTCACT
>PVKA01003564.1:76490-108440 GCA_004027165.1 Ctenomys sociabilis
CCCCAGGCACACTTTAGAACTTCAATCTCTTTCCTCTGTGGCTCCATAATCTCCTTGTTCAGAAAATTTGGAGCTCACCTGAGTTTCATGATGTTGCAGTACAGGTTCTCCTATGTCCTGAGTCTTCGCTGACCTTGAAAGGCTAGGGCCAAAATGTTGGCTGGCCTTGTGGCTCTTCTATTTCTCCAACTCTGACTTGCTTCTTGGCCTTTTGGCTAAGTCAATTTCTTTCTTAAAATGTAATACCACTTACCAGCCACACAAAGGAAGAGAGGTTTATTCCGGCTCATGCTTCAGAGATGTCAGCTCATGGTCATGAAAATTGAACACGGAAATGGCATGGGGCAGGGCCTGGCAGGAGAAAGCTGTTCACGTCATGCCATCAGGAGAGTGATGCGGCCAAGCCTGGTTGGGAGGCCCATCTTTCCAGGATGCAGTCCTTCCCTGTGACCACATATAACTATGCCCTATGTCTTATTTAGAAGCGTGTAGCATCTCACAATGTGATCACCTTCTAAAAGCTCTGCCTTTCAGAATAAGAGGCTACTAGTGGCCAGCCTTGATCTATGCCATATCAATACAGGGGAATATATGGTACTTGTATAAAAAAAGCAGATATCAAGTTTACTCTTGAGGATATTAATAAAATTCATGGTGCAGCATTTTATCTATAGATCTGCATTAAGTCTAGCATCAGAAAATGATGAGAACTGATAGATGAATATATGAACTTCTAAATATATTTTCCTTTATTTCTATAATGCATATTCTTTTATTATGTAAAAATTATAATTACTAATTACTATAATCAATTAAATGTAAAATATAAATTTTACATTTCCTTACCCATCCTGAAAATGGAACCCAGGGCCTACTCACAGAGCTATGTCCACACTCCAATTTTTAGATTCATTAATTTATTTATTTCCCAATCAGGGTCTCAGTAACTCATCAAATTGTCCATACTGGAGTTGAACTTGAAATTCTCTCTGAGCCTCACAGAACACTAAGATTTGTGACAGGTGTACTCCCATGTAGATCTTTTTTTAAAAGACACATTTACTCAGCATCATGATCAGACTATTACATTTAACAATCAACAGCATGTGTGCAAGAAAAGGTCTACATCAAAACCCTTTGTTGAAATACTTTACACTTTCCACAGAACAGAAACTAAAATAATCTGTTATACAGTCACAAATACAGTCCTCCAGTTTTTTGCCCATATCCATGAGTATTGTCTAAAGCATGTCTTCTTTATACCAGCTACGCCCTGCCACAACTGTGTTTGACTGAGTACACAAATATGTTATAATCTGTAGCTTCCCTGTCACTTCTCTGGCTCTCCTCAACTGCTAAGCTTTCTCTCATGGAAATGTTTAAACCCTTCTGCCACTTCCATAGCTACTGCTGCTGCTGAAACTACCGTAGGGTGGTTTTGTGGTTTGGTAAAACATTGACCTTCACCATCATAGGGCACAGATATTCTGCCTCCAAAATTTCCTCCCTTCATGGGTACAAAATTTGAAGACTAACTGTTGTAATTGCCAAATGCATTATACCTTCCACCACCTCCATAAATGCTTCCATAATTACCAAATCCATTGTAGCCATCTCCACTGCCACCAGATGCATCCCCACCATGGCTGCCACCAAAGCCACCTCAACCACTGAAGTTTCTTCTGCAACGAAAACTGTCATTGCCACCAAAACCACCTCCACAGCCACCACCAAATTTTCCAGAACCACTTCAACCTCTTTGGCTAGATGAAGCACCAGCCATTGCCTTCTTCTACAGGGCTTTCCTCGTGTTATAGTTGTGGCCATTCACAGTGTGATATTTTTCGACAGTGACAATCTTATCCACAGAATCATGATCATCAAAGGTTAGAAAAGCAAAGCCCCTCTTCTTTCCACTGTCTTGGTTGGTCACCATTTCAATCAATTCAGTTTTTCCATATTGTTCAAAATAATTTCATAGGTGATGTTCTTCGATATCTTCTTTAATGTCATCAACAAAGATCTTCCCTATTAAGTGAGTACCTGGTCTTTGAGAATCTTCTCTTGAGACAGCTCTCTTTGGTTCCACAACTCTTTCATCCAGTTTGTGTGACCTTGCATTCATGGCTGCATCCACATCCTCCACAGTGGCACAGGTGACAAGCCCAAAGTCCCTGGAACACTTGATGTTCAGCTCTCTCATTACCATGCAGTCTGTGAGTGTTCTCCATTGCTCAAAATGGCTCCTCAGACTCTCACTAGTTTCAAAGCTCAGCCCTGCAATGAAAAGCTTCTTTAGGAGACTTTCTTAGACATGATAGCAGTTGGAAGAGAGATTGACGATGCTTCCTCCCCAGAGTCCTCCAGCAGAAAGGAATAAACTACTCCCATGTAGCTCTTAAACTTTCATTTCAATAAAAGTCTATGTAAGATTGCCTATATTAAAAAAATTAACATCTCTTTTTTTTATTTTTCTGTATCCTTCTTTTCATTTTTCTAGGTTGTCTAACCTTCATTTTCTAAAGTGCTCTTGAGTTTCTTCTATTAGCTATCATATTTTGAATTTTTATAATGTACTAATTTTTCAACATTTTTATATTTTATCTTTTAAGGTTCTACAGGATTTACCA
This sequence comes from Ctenomys sociabilis, assembly GCA_004027165.1. NCBI lineage: Eukaryota > Metazoa > Chordata > Mammalia > Rodentia > Ctenomyidae > Ctenomys > Ctenomys sociabilis. Next base: position 79,121 of record PVKA01003564.1, read on the forward strand.
TGTCTCAGGGTCTCACTACAAAGATTGGACTCTTAGTGGTCCACCTGTTTCAGCCTTCCAAAGAGCTGGGGTTACAGGCATGTACCACCATGCCCTGTCTAGCTGTCTCAGTGTGCCCCCCAGTGTGGGGCAAGCTTAGTATGCTGGGAATCAAACCCCATGCACTAATTATTTTAATGTTGCCTTATCTATTTGTTCAGTTTTCCCACAGGTTGATTCATTTAAAAAAATATTCTCTGCACCTCGTTGAGTGCTAATATTGTTATTGTGCCCCTTGACTCTTTGCCATTGTTTCAAGAGAGAGAATCACTGGGATGTTATGGGGAAGCTCAGTGCAGACAAGATATTCCAGCCATGGTTGGCACATGAGTGTGAGTGCTACTATGTGCAGCTCTGTGGTGGGCTTCTGAGATGAATATCTTCAATATCAGTTTGATGCCTGCTTACATGGTCTGTAGCCAAGTCCCAGAAGAGGACATTCTGAAAGTTAGCATCATTGATTTCATACTTCCCACATTTTTCTTCCACCTTCCGTGATGTATAGTGTCTTCCATGTAAGGATGCTCAGTCTTATCCTCTGCAAAGGGAGAAAATAATGATACAATTTTTGCACACAAGGAGGAAGTTTAAATCACTCCTCACACTGGCCTTCTTAATTCTGCTTACTGACTGCACCGCCATGTCTTCAGTTCCCCTTTTTGGGGACACTGGACATTAAAATTCTTGAACTCCAGTTACTTCTTTGCCATTCACACTGAGGCTATGCTAACACAGTTGCTATTCATCCATCTTCTTTGTAGAAAATTAGCTGCTTTGTAATTCTGTCTCATTCCTCTTCTTCTGTTTCCTATTCCTAGAGCAAAGAGTAACAAAAAGGTACTAGTATATTAAACTTAATTAGCTTAAGAAGACATATTATATTGAGGAAAAGTGAAAAAATAAGGGTGTTTTTTAAATTTTTATTTGCCTGATAACAGAAAAGGTCAAAGTCATTGTCTATAGTTGTGCTGTGGAGAAGGGGTTTGGTTGATGAACCTCTCTGTTCATATGCAATTTACTTCCCAATGGAAGTGTTTTCCCAAGTTGTGCTTCCACTCAGGAACTTTGCATCAGCTAAAGAACTCGACCTAAGCCTTCTCCCTCACTGACACGTGGTTAAAGCTTCCTCTCGTCTACCTTGGGGTTGCAGATGGACCTATGCACACTTGCTGTGCAGCTCTTCTGTGCTCTTTGTTGCACATATAGTTGTACAGTCCTAATTAATCCAACATTTCTAAAAAATAAATGTACAAAGCAAAGGTAATGGTACAAAGATAATGCAGAACAGTATTAAAGAGGCCAAGAAAGTGCAGGACAATATTGAAGCTAATAAGAAAGTACAGAGCAAGGGTGATATGAAAATTTTAAAGAAAATCTCCCCTGAATTGACAAAGGAAGTCATAGAAAAGCATCAGTGTGACTGACCTGGCCTTGGAATATAAGGTGCCAAAATTGACAATTTCAACTATTTTGGAGATTAAAAATTCAATAAAAGGAGCTGATGTGGCCAAAGTACTAAAATGTTAAACAAGCAAAGGACATGAGAGCAAAAGAGGTAAAACTCTTTGTTTTCTTAGTGGGGTTGAATGAGAAACAACTGGCAGGTACTCGTGTTGGCCAAGCTATGATCTGTGAAATAGCCAGGAAACTGCACAGTGATTCACTACAAGGACCCTCCACAAATGCAGCAAGGGATGGATTTAAACTCAGTAGAGGGTGGTTTGATAAATTTCACAGAGGAAGTGGCATCCACAGTGTGATAAGACATGATGAGGTTCCCAGTTCTGACAAAGAGGTAGCATAGTCTCTGAGAGGATTCAAGGAATTCAAGAGGCAGAAAGAAGTATCACTAAGCAAGTATCTAATTGAGATAAAACAGGGATTTGCGGGAAGGAGATGCCAAATTGAAGCTATACCACACAAGAGGAAAAGACACTGACAGCACAAATTCATGAAGGACAGACGGGACCTTTTGTTGGACCTTTTTTTTGTAGGGAAACATAGTGGAAAGAATGGATTAAACTTACAGTGAATCTCATCAGAACCACTCAGTTTATCTTACATAACAGATGAGCAAATATTGGCTACAGTACCAAAATTCCCGATGATAAATATACCAGATACTAGTAGTACTAGTCAAATTTCTGCTATAATCAATATTAGAAAATATGTGAGATAATATATTTATCAAATAGACAATGCTTATTTTGGGTGACAAAGATTCCAGTCCATGACTATGGCCCTTTTGTTTAGTAAAAAAAAAAAAATTTCATAATGGTAACCTATAGAGGGCAAAACCACTACCCTTATGTCTAGGTTGAAAGAGAGAGAGACAGAGAGAAAGGGAGGAAGGGAGAGAAAGAGGGAAAGAGAGAGGGAGAGAGAGAAGGAAGACAAAAAGAAAGAGAAAGAAGAAAGGAGGGAGGGAAGGAAGGAAGGAAAGCAGAGAGACAATGACAGAGAGAGAGAGAGAGAGAGAGAGAGAGAGAGAGAGAGAGAGAGAGAGAGAGAGAAAGGGCTTAGATTTCTCTTCCCATTTGAGGACTTTTCCTCAGTGATCAAAACATGCCACCTTGGCCCAATCTCACACTTCCACGACTTTCCAATAGGATGACATTGCAGACCAAATATTTATAGCATGGCCCAAGGAGACACATTTATCTGATCCATAGCACTAATTGTGTCTTGTTCTTGTGTCACCAGAACTGAAGTGGTACAATTTTTGGAATGTTCATCTTGATGGGAATATAGGCTTTCTTATTTCTTTCAATGACAAGACAAGAATCTAAAAACATGTATCCAGAAAGCACCATCCAAAGGAGTAACAAAGCCAAGGAGCAGTGAGCACAAGTCCATGTATCTTTCTGTGTGTATCTTACCATCACTTTTTGTATCCTTGTATCCTCTGTCTGTCTGTCTGTTTGTCTCTCTCTCTTGGTGCCTCTCTCCCTCTCCCTAAACTCCCTCTCTCTCTATCACAAAGAGGTAGAGTTAGAAGGGAGGATTTCTACTATCATCTCTGACAAAATTCTCATTATGTCCCAGTGATCAAATTTGGGCAACCTGAAGATAAAAATCTAGTAGAAGGACTTAAGTTTTGTGTTTTCTGGGAAGATATTCTGTTGATGTAATTGTATTCTTATCTCTTCTCCTACAAATTGTTTTGTTGCATGCACCTGCTGTCCTTTTGCTAGAATCTTCATTATCCTTTTTAAAATTATACTTAGAAATGGTGAGAATAGATTTGATGATGAATACAAAAATTAAATAAGTAGGGTGTTTAATAATAGCATTTAAACTGGGATATTTCAACTGATCTTTAAAATTTCAGCTTCCATAGCCGAACGAACCTGTTGTCCTTACCACTGACTTATTTAAAAGCTAAAAGTTGGAAATCCATATTCACATGCATTCATTCACATTGCTATGGGTAAATCTTATATAAATTAAAATATTCCTATTTTGCTCCAAAAAGAAATACTTAATGTTGAAAACTAAAGGAATTAAAATCTGGTCTACAAGTAGATATTTTGACGATATTGTTTTCAAAAGGTTCTTCTTGAGCAAACTCAAGTACAAAAGACTATTTCTGGTGCAATTTTATAAAGAAGTCACCAAAGATATACGTGCTGCTCCACTAGTTGACATCTTCTAGTATAGTAAATATTCAGTATTTCATTTTCAACTGCATTTATCTAACTGGTAATTGAAATTTGAGGAAATTCATTTTTAAAACTATTTTGGGGGCATAGTGATGCACATTTCATATTCATTTCTTGAAATATTATTGAGAGTTTAAAATGCAAATGTATTTTCACTGTAGTACTGTTATTATTACAAATAACGTCTGTGTGTTGGCTGGATGTGTGGTATTTTTTATTCCAGCATTTCCCATGTCAGAAAAGTTGGGCAAAATGAATCATAAAGACTATCCTAAAGACACAAAAGGGAGGAAAAAGGATATTTAGTTTTGAAAAAAGTTCCAAGAACTGGTGATAGGGAAAAAATAGACACAGCATACAATTTAGTAATTTTCTGATTAAAACTAAACCAAATAACCTTTGTATTGTTTTAATTAAATTACTTTTAATTAATCAAGTTCATATACTATCTATTTCAAAAGTTTGAAAACTTTTTTCCAGGCTCACAAACAAAACAATGCAAAGCAAAACAAAAAGGGTGGAGGGAAAGAGACAAATTGATTGAAGGGACTATAGTAGGTCATATGTGAATAATGAACCTCCAGTACTATGAGCTAAGTAAAACTCTATTTGCCAGAGAATTCTCAGCTTCAGGTATTTTTTTTATAGCAAAACCCCAGACTAAATGTCTGAAAAGACATAATTTTTTCTGAATGATTATCATTGTTTCTCTTTTGTATTTAAATTATGGTCTCTGTTCTAGCTCCATTTATAATAGTTAACTGAAAAATATTAAACTAAATAATATGCTGGCTAAATATAGGGTCAAATAAAATATATGCTTTGGTGACTGACACCCAATGATATCGGGAGGAGAAATGTGAAGTTTTAGGGTGATGCGGATTTGGAAAAATAATGAATATTATTGATGGTATGGTTTGTTTCAAAATGACCTTCCAAAGATGCAAGCAGTTATGGGATAGGTTTTTAAAGTTTTTGATTACTTCATGGTCTCATGATAGGAAAATGGGTGTGAGAGCCACACCCAGCCTGGGATGAACAGACTGCATGCAACATAAATCAGGGGAAAAGACTTGCTCTCGCTGCTCTTCCCTTTTTGTTCTTGCTGCTGTGGCTGTTGTTCTGCTACTATGCACTATTGCCCTAGGCCATATGCCATGCTGTCTTGCAGCCAGCTGAATACAGACTGAAATATCCACAAAATGTGGGCTAAGTAATTTTTTTTTTCTTCTTTCAGTTTGGGTGACAGGCATTTTGTCTCAGCAAAGAGAGAAAAGTAACCAAGACCGAATTTGGTACCAGGAGTGGGGTAACTGCTGTGACTATACCTGATGATGTGGTTCAAGAGCCTTTGGCAAATGGCTTGTGGGAAAAATTATTTAAATTTGGGCGTTAAGTATCTCAACTCAGCAATAAGAAAAAATATAGTTAAGAGGACTGATGATTCTCCTAGAATTAAATTCCCCAGTAAACTAAATTTTTTAAAAAGTGATGATTACTAGTCTTTTAAGATTTACAATGCAAAAATCATTACAAGTGGCATAATAATCGCCAATCAAGAAAAAAGGCAAATAAAAGGCTTAAACTCTTATTATCAGTATCACATAGATAAGTTCTCAGCAAGGCATCATTGTAGATTTAAGAAATTATCAATTTTAGGAGAAGAATATTCGTATTCTGAGAGTTTTCTTAAAGGTCACCACTAGTATAATATTTCAAAATTTGTAAATTTCTTTTGGATGTTGTCATATATAGTTTACATTTAAAAATCACTTGAGTGAGTTTATAACCACATTGAATATAATAGGGAATGTTGATCCACGTATTTAGAAAAGGCAACTTATATTTAAGATAGCTATTTGTTTGGGTAATATGGATACTACATGTAGTTTGGGAAATAGAATAGAAGCTTTGAATGCTAGAATTCTTCAGTTGTGACTTCTCTAAAGAAAGAGGTCTGGCTAGAGAACACTAACCAACAACATATTATCTCTCCATACAGTTTTTCATATTCTATAGTAGCCACCATCTAATTATGCAATTTTCTCAGTCTACCAACATTGTGCATATCACATCTATATCCTTTAGTACAACAAAACAGACACCTGAGAATTTATGCATGGAAGGCTATACGTATGTTTCTTTTCTGCCGTCAGTTAATTTTAAGCATAGGAGGGTAAACAAAGATGATTCAAAACATCAAACTGCAATCTAGTGAGTAAAAAGCGAAGAAAACCCATTTTCTCTATGAATCAGTTAAGCAGACAGAAGTGCCAAATCAGGAAGAAAAGGTTTGTGTAGTTGTTGTTGCTATTTTATTTTGTTTTTACTAAAAGGCAAAATACTTTTACAAAAGTAGAAAAATGTAATCTTGAAATGTGATAAGTTTACAGATTGAGAAAACAAGATGACAAAAAAAATCGTGGTACTAGGATTGCCTGAAGCTGTTTTTAATGAAACATAGACGAGATGCCGTCAAACTGGTGAGTAACACCGGATTCATCACCTAAGGTGTGGTTGGCGCAGGCACGGGGTATGATTCCACTAAGGGGAGCAGAGGGAGGTTTGGGTTTATTTATCCATTTTTATGAGGAATGAAGTAATCATATTCATTTGTTACAACAAGAAATGAAGCTCTCTGAACCTCTGAATAGCATGGAGATGATGAACATGTTCATGATTATTAGGGACCATAAAATTTGGACTGAAAGTATCCTGCTTATAGTAGGAACAGGAAGGCCGAGGTCAAGATGGATAGTCTAATGCTGTAAAGGACAAATGTAGCCCCCTTGGGGAATTACTGGACATCAGGCTGTGAGGGACAGAGTCACACAGTTTTTCTCATTTGGTTGGTTGGAATAATGCCACTATAGTTTTAAAGAATGGACTAAAATACAAACTGAAACAGAAAATGATGGGTTCTATTTATAAACTATCAGAGAAAAGTAACTCACTCAAAGTACAGAGAATGTTTAAATATGCCAGAATTCTTTCAAAATTATCAGCCATGATTTCCCTTGAAATAGACATATTTGAACTATACTAGAAAAAAGACTCTGAACTTTGAATAAAGTCGAGGAAAAAGTATTATCCAGTTGTGTTCTTACAGTGAGGTCTGGCTGTGTAAATGGATCTTTTCTTGGTGTGCCAAAGTAGTGTACCATGTATCTAATGAGTGATGAGTTTGCTTTCCAAGTCTAAAATATTCATTTCTTATATTATACTGCATTTCTACTTTAGTTTTAAAGAATAAAGTATAATTTTGTTGTTGTTGTTGTTTTTTGTTTTTTTGGTCAATATGTCGAGTAGGGTTTACCTCACTATGGCATTTGTGATTCATGCCATGGGCCCATTTTATAGGTTAAAAAGCCTTATATTGAAAAACTTCTGCTGCCAGGAATCTGTTCATTAGTGAAGAGTAAACAGAAAGGCATTATGCCAAATTTCACTCCATTTCAAGTCATATTTTGATTATAACCTTTGAGGATGGAATTGATTTTCTGTAACAAAGCTTTACCACTACTGAGAATAGTCAAAAGAAAATACTGCAAGCAATTCTAAGAGGAATGTTTGATCTGTTAAATGTGATGAGAACCTGACTAGAATATGTTTAGAGCTTTTAGAAGTGACTAACTTGAAGTATCCAATATTCTTTTAATCTAATATTTCTTCTTGTTTGGGTACAAAGTTAAATTTATGTTTTCATTTAATATATATGTATATAAAAGCTGGCTTTGTCATTTTATTCTAATATATACACCCATAAATGCAGGCCTGTTTCTCACAAACACAAACACTCCTAAAATCATATAACTGTTGGATACTTGACATATATTATTTTTTCAAATAGTTTAAGAGTAGTAAACTAAAGTTCACTTTTTCCTAGTATTCTTTTCTACATTAATTTTTTATAGTTCAAGTTCTATATTTCTTTCACTTTCTCTTTTTTCTTTTTTTCTTTTGAGAGAGGGTCTTGCTATATAGTTTAGGCTGACTATGAACTCATTTTGTAGCCCAGTCTGATCACTGAACTCACACAATCTCTTGCCTCGAGTGCAGGGATTGCATATGTGAGCCAGTGCAAACAGGTGTTTTATTTATTCTTTAACCCACTGCTAGCACATCCAAAAAGAGACATTTCATATATGAAGGACTTCTGTGTATCACTCTGGTTGTTTATATTTCTAGAACAGTAGAATAATAATTATATTACTCTAAAGAATATCCCCTAATACTTTGTGTAGAGTCAAGTTTAGGAATAGTATTTCATGTCAAATCTTTTCAAATTATAAAATGTATGTGCATTTTCTATGGATCATGCTAAAATGTAGACTTTTATCTATTAGATCTTGGAAGTGCTAATAATCGCTTTCTTGATGTGCTTCTGGGGATGCAGACGTTATTTGAATGAGGACCACACTCCAAGTACCACTCCAGTGCTCTTGAGTACTCAAAGTTGAGTTGTTCTTACTATACAGAAGAACAACTGTAACCCCACTGACCATAGCCAGAAAAAGAGGGAGGTGCTCAAGGGATGAGAGAATGTAGAGTCAGGATGTTACTTATGCATAATAAAGGAGAAGATATAATTTATAATTTATGAGTTTGTAAGTTTGGACTTACTTTATCTGTCAAGTTTCATACGCAAAATGAAACAGAAATATATCTCAAAGATTTCCTCTGGAGAAAAAATACATGTTCTATTATTATTATTATTATTATTATTATTATTATTACTATAGCAAATGGCTGGGAATGAATGTAGCTGAGTATTAGAGCACTTGCTGAGCAAGTGCCTCAAGATCCAAGCACCTCAAGACAAAAAGACAAACAGAGAAACCTATTTTTGCTGGTAAGAACAAATATTCTTGTCATTAGAGAGATCAGTCATTGAGCACTCACTATTCAGAAACCCATATATATGTTTTTCTCTACCCTGACCCATTTTATTGCCACTGTTTGACTCAGAAGTAATCTTCCACCCCTCAGTGCATAAAGTAAATGGCTTAGAATTCCACAGATTTTTAGCATAAAAACCTGTTGACGTTCTATGTATCACTTTGATTATTCTTTCTGCCCATTCTTTCTGAATTGATGTTGGGACCCCTTTCTATCCAATTTTTTAGTTTGATAAACTTTTGCTCACCTAGTGGAAAGTTAACTTTCACACTGGCTTCTGAAGAGAAGGGACAAAACCTATCCAAGGTGTTCTTTTTAAATTTTAGTTTATGAGTTCATGTACGTAGTATACGAGGCTTACATTGTTTGTGGGAATTCAGTACATATGAACCAGGTAAGAAGTGCTTGTCTCTCATTTGTCCCTGTATTGGTGAGGGCATTGTGACTTAGCCAGCAGCTGTCTGCCCTTCCTCCTTCCCCCAAATCCAAAGGACTAGGACAATGGCTCGGTGCCTTCTCTGGCTATCACCACGCCATACAATGCAAATCTGTGCAGCCAGGTTTCGTGGCACCGTCCCCACTCCAACCATTTCAGTTGGCCCTATTGCACTTGTGAGAACAGAGTGAACACCCAGTAGTAGCTAAGATCAGGAAGGAAGATACTGAGGCCCTTAGTTGTACAATCACGATTCACAGAAAGCCCTTTCAAAGGTTCTCTGGTTTCAGCCCTCACCCTAACTGAAATGGGTCAACAAGATGATTGACAAGAAGAATTTCCTGAGCACTCCTTGGGTTTTAGTCTATCAGGGTTCTCCTTGTGCACTATACCCCCGTGCCACAGCACAGGCGTTCCTAAAATAGAGACAAATTTTAATGTTCCCATATACCTCCTTTTGTTGTATTTCTCTGGGAGCGTGGGCTCCAAAAGTCCTATAAGTCTTCACAAGAATTGTATCCAGAGGAGTATGAACAAAGTGGCTAAACAGCTGCTAACCCTGAAGAGCTCCAGAGAGCAGCAGACAGCAGAGATGTGCTGCCCATCTGAGTTGACCTACAGTGTCCAGCACAAGCTGGCATCGGACAGTGACAGGTGATAGTGACAGTGACCAGCACCTGGCTGTGTAAACTCCTGTCGCCCAATAACATCCAAACTGCTAGGTGAGCTGTACCTGGCTGATTTGTGATTTCCATCCGAATTGAGCAAAGGTGCCCTCAGCTGATTGGGTGTACATAACACTTCTTGATTTTCTTCTGCCTTTCCCTTCCCTCCTCCTCTCTCTACCACCCTTTCATCCCCTTCCTCTTCTTGTACTGGGTCACAGTACATGTCATTTCCATCCTCGGGGAGTTGATGCATGGCATAGAGTCCTGCTTCCTTTCCCCTGTGCCCTTAACGTCCGCTCTTCCCTCTTCCCTCCACCTATAGCTCCCCTTCTACCTTTGGAAAGATCTCTTGGCTCACATCTTGTGATCCGTCTTTAGTTTGCTCTTTATTCTCACTGAGGGCTTCTCTTGCAAGATAAACAATATAAAATTTAATCTGTGTGTCTGACTTATTTTACTTAATATTATGATCTCAAGGTAAATCCATTTTTCAATAAACTTCTAGAAAAAAACTGCACCCTTCTACCACAATGCAAGAGTTTAACAAGTTTTAGTTTTTTGTGGTTGCTTGATAAGTCTCAAGTAAAAATTTTCAAAAGGGACTCCAATTCCCATTTATCTTTTCCCCTGTTGTTTTGTATTTGAATTTTGGCTTAAATTTCTGATCAGCACACATAGGTTTAAATCATTTTAATAGTTGTATATTTTAAAATTTATCTACTTAAGAAGACAAACTGAAAATATTTGTGTATACTGCACCTCAGAAAGGAAAAAAAAAAAACATTCTGGAAGTTTCCCCAGCTGCTTGTTGTGGCAATCTTTGTTTCCTGCATGCCTCCTCCAAGTTTGCAAGTGTTGCAGTATTGGCCTATCTTCAGAGCAAAAGGAATTACAGTTTCATTGAGTTAAAATTACACAAAAATTAATTAACATGTCAATTTTATGTTGTTAGTGATGGCAGTTTAAGATTTTTATTTAAGTTATAAAGTTATATGAAATCATTTACAAAACATAATTGCTAATAAAGCCTCTAGTTCTACATGACTAGTTAATCGTGTTCTTAATCTCATTTTCAGAAAACTGAAACATCTTTTTTCCTTAAAATCTTAAACATAAAAACTGATTTCACTACCAAAATTCTGTATAATCTTTTTTATATTTATTTTAATGTGAAAATGAAGGTAAAACAGCAATGAAACAGTTTCAAAATGGGTTAATAGGACATTTATAATAAATAATATATTATATATTGTTATCTTCATAGTAATGATTTAGAGGACAAGATACCAATGTGATATCTTGTCCAAACAACATTGGAACAAACTTTTATTCCAAGGAATTTGAGAAGAGAAAGTAGCTGTGTATCTCTGTCTATCTATCTATCTATCTATCTATCTATCTATCTATCTATCTATCTATCTATCTGTCTATCTATCTATCTGTCTCTATCTCTATCTATCTATCTATATCAACAGATAGAGATAGATAAGGATACATAGATAGATAGATAGATAGATAGATAGATAGATAGATAGATAGATAGATAGATGATAGATAGATAGATTTCTCTTTTTTTCACAACAAAATGGTCCTTTATTTATACTTCTGTGAATTTAGTAACACATGACCCTAAGTTGCTTAGTAACTGATAGCTCACCTTAACTAGACAGGATGTTCATCTCAGGAGCGAGGTAGCTTATTTGCTTTAGACACTGGGCCAAGTCCCATGTAAGCATATTTAATTAACTTCCTAGCTTCATGGCTCCCAACATATCCCCATTTTCATTTTGTTTTCTCAGAGATGGGTGTTCCACTGCAGTTAGAGAAGCAGTGGAGGAGTTGTTAAAGGACTTTTTCATACTTGATACCAGTCTAAAGATTGTAGATCCTTGAATTCAGCAAAATAACTCAATATAGTCCTATAATACTTAATAGTAGTGAGTTATCAGCAGAACTGGTAAATGTCAGATGTAGTTGACTTGATCCTTTTACAGCTCAGTATATTAACATGGCATTACTTTTTGTACTTCATATTTCTACTTTTCTGCTGGATGATTAAGACCAGGTTAAAGCAAGAGCTATATAATTAAAAGTGTAACTTTTATATCTGACAAGGTCAGTCAACTCCTTTCAGGATTTACCCTGAAACCATGTACAACACCTAGTAGATATTTTGTCTGTCAGCCATATAGATGAGTCATGGACATTTCTTGACCAATTTGGTCTCTGTGAAAGCCTAAGAGAATGTTTCTTTCTATGTGACTCTCCTTAATCACACTTCATATCATTGATCACTTTCCTCTTTTGCCCCATAATACCGTTGATCAGAAAATTTTGGACACCACTGAGTTACAGAATATCACAGCCAAGGTTCCCTTGTATCCTGAGTCCTCACTGATAGGGGTAGGCAAAAAGTTCATGAACAAAAATCAAACTTCATGGAAAATACTTGAAAGAATGAACAACTGGGACCTCCTCTTATTGAGAAGATTTTGCACATCAAAAAAATTTACCAACAGAGTAAAAGGACAATCCACAAATTTAGAAGCAATCTTAGCTAATAAACTCAGACAAAGGTCTTCTGTCTAGGATATATAAAGAACTAAACAACATTAGGGCATCAAAATTTAAAGATAGGTATCCCAGATGAACACATGCTTCTCAAAGGAAGAAATACAAGAAGCAAAAAAAAAAAAAAAAAAAAAAAAAAAAAAAAAAAAAAAAAAAAAAAAAAAAAAAAAAACAAAAAAAAAAAAAAAAAAAAAAAAAAAAAAAAAAAAAAAAAAAAAAAAAAAATACATGAAAAAATGCTCCACATCACTAGCCTCAGGAAATACAAATTAAAACACAGATACCATTTCACCCCAGAAATAATGGCTATCCTAAAGAAATCAACCAAGAACAAATGTTGGAGGGGCTGTGGGGGCAGGATGGACCCTTATCCCTGTATCATCTTTTACTTCCTTTACCTACTATTCCCACCCTTCTTGCTCTCATATAGCTTTAAAAACATAAAAAGAAGCATTTATAAATAAGAGAGTTAAGCTCACATATGTGGAAGTTATCGGCTGTTTTAAGGAGAAAATTTCCACCCTATGACAATGTATTGAGAAATGAAATAAAAAATGACTATTGATGTAGCTCAGAGGTTGAGTACTTGCCTGTCTTGTGCCAGGCACTGGGTTTGCTCTCCAGTATAGTCAAAGAACAATAATAAAAGACTAAATAATTTTTATTTGTTCATGAGCTCTTAGAGTGACTAGAAGTTTAGAAAAGTTTTCAAGGGTGACTCTGTGGTCCAGATTTTGCCAAGAGAGTCCATGTTTTCTCTAGGACACTTATCATTTTGTTAGACAACAAAGTGTGTTTCCCGGGAAGAGTTTTGTTTGTCTTAGAAAGAAAAAAATATTCACAAAGGGAGTTTGCTTTTACACAGCATGAATCTCAAAAGAATTTTGTTGTCTTTACAGAAAGACACACAAAGAGGTAAAGAGAGCGTGAGGTCAAAAGAGATCATATCAATATATCATTCAAGAATTACCAAACATTGAAGCATACATTGAAGTGTTGAAAGATCAAAATGTAGCCTAACCTATCATTTTGAAGAAGTGATAGGAATTTCATCTTCTTACATATTTTAACAGGTTTAAGCATGGCAAGACAATATGCATTTCTAGGTAAGGGATTACAGACATAAAACTAAATTGAGAGTATGACAATTTTCTTTCACTTAGAGAAAATTTTTTGATCTTAATCTAAGTAAAAATTTCTTTCTTGGCATGTTTGTACATAAAGATTTTTGTTGATTCCTTTTTGGAGCATTGAGGACAAATTACAGATGAGAAAAAAAAAGTTTCACCATGTGTTTGCAGTCAGCTTTCCACTGAGTCTCAGTGTCAAAGAGGGGAAAGAACTGAGATTTTCCCTCAATTTGTATGTTCAGCCAGTGGACGATGTGACCTATCCAAATAAAGGCATAGCATCCCAGTGTGTTTGTCCTTGTAACTCTCCTACTAACCTGCTTTGAAACTCTGTTTCATTATTATTTTTATTTCTTCTCTTTAAAAAATAAAGTCCATATGTCACATTTGCTCTTATCCTAGAGTCATGAGAGAGGGGTGCCAGGGTACTGGACAGAGGTCAGGGAGAAAAGAAGCAGGAGACGTGACAGGCAGAACAATTCCACCAAGAAAGGAGAAGGTGCTGAAGGGTTTGTCAAAGCAAACAAGAATCTCAGAGAATGGAGCAGAGCTGTTAAATGAAGAACACAGAATGTGGTAAGGAAAAGACAGGCAGTATAACAATAGGAAATCATAAATGGTAGAAAAATAGGATAAAGGGCATTTGATAAATTAAAATTTGTTTTGCAGGAAGTCTAAAATGTGAAGTAGGATATTTTTATTTCTTCCTCCCTCTAAAATCTGAGATTAGTTGCACCTTTTAACTTACATAACTTTTCAAAGTTAGTCATCATCAGTATACAAGTCTGTGATGGTTTATAATATTTCTGAATCATAACACACAATGTACATGTTTATAATGGTTCAGAACATAGATGCATTTTAGGTTCTAAGTTAATTTGTTGTTTGTCTACTGCAGAACATCTACATTATAACCTAATAATATTTTCAATCTAGCAAAACTTTCTGCAGTTATATTGTTCAAGAAGGAGTCATGGACCGATTTCCCTTAGGGCCTGGCTTCCCAGCTAGCCAATTTGTAGTATAATATTTCCAAAGGTCCTTTATATGAGAACTGGAAAGTGGTAAACAGAGCACTCTCACTGAATGGAGAGGTGGATGTGGGCATATGGGTGGGGAGAAGGGCATTGTATATAACTTGGCTCCTGATTAGCCAGGAGCAAAGTGAGGGAGACATGTACTGGCATCAGAAGAGGTAATGCTGGCAAAACTACATGGTTATGAACAGCTTCGCTAAATGGCCCATCTTTTCCGTGTCTTTGTAGTCAATGAATTTAAACCCTACAGTCCGATTTTTGTGTGCAGTACTGCTGCTGCCCACCTGATTTGTTGCTATAATATTATTCAAAGTACCAACAATTAAAAGAGAATTTTTCTTTACTTCTTTATTTTCCTCAAATAATTTTCCAGAGCCAGTTCTTAAACAAAGCCAGCTGTATCTTCACGTCCCAATCATTGTAGAGTCAATTTTAAGAGTGCTTTGATTGCTTTAATGTGGTTTAATTTTGAACATTCTAGTAAAATCTTATGTAGTACACAAGTGGAAAAACCTACTCATTCTTAAAATAGCATTTCCAGCATATATTCACTTTGTTCACATCTTTCTTTCAGGTTTCTGCATTCATTTAGGGAATTTTCCACTGAATACTTTCCTCAAGGACCTGTGTATAGAAGGCAAATAATTAGATGTGTTATTCAGCAAATGCTTGTTCAACAGTGTCTTATACATAAAATATACAGTAATAACACAAGAGTAAAATGGCAAAATCTGTTCCTTCTATAACGGGAACCTGAAAAGTGGACAAGAGGCATACTGTAAGCTACAACAGGTGTGTCCTGGCCAGAAATGCTTATCATTTCTTCTATACAATGAACGACATAAGGTAAAAGTCAGATTTTGAACACAATCTTGCTGTTCACACTTTAGGAGACGACAAATCACCACAATTTTGTTGTGCCCCTCTCTCCAACGGGAACGCATCAAGGATTCTGTCGAAGTGGATCCGGCCTGTGCCCTTCATTGCTTTGAGTGATGCCCGTAGAGGAGCTGAGGCGCTGCTTTCTGTGGCTGGAAGAGTCCGATGCGCACAGCCCTGGCCCTCTGCTTTTGGACCCGTGGGCTGCGCCCTGCCTCACAGTGACCACGCAGTCAGAATCCTTCTCCAGCGTGCTCTTCCTTCTTGTTGTTTTGTCCCTGGAACAAGCCGACCATGTCCCTAAAGCTCCCAGACTCTGAGCCAAGGTAAACCCTTCTGCCTTTAGGTTGTGGGTAGGGGATATTTTCTCCCAGCAACAGAGAAGCTAATTAGTATCTTAAAATCATTCTGAAGATTCGAAATAGTTTTTTCTTTGGTACCTGGACTTAATCTCAGGGCCTTATTCTTACCAGGCAGGTGCTTGAGTCACCACTGAGCTATCTCCCTAGCCACTAAGGATTAGAAATGGCATAATAACATATTATTCTTTACTAGCCATCACATGCAGAATATAGAGTATAACACAGAATAAAAGTAAGGGTATAAAAGATAAAATTTCAAAGGATGATACAATATTTTCCAAAAATATGTCTTTGTACTACCTTATTTAGTCTTAACCAAGAATATAATTGGGCATTCTTGTAGCTGACAGTGAATGGTCAGAACTTGTTTCCTTTTTAGTCTAAATAAAGAGTCCCCCAGGGACTCCTATACTGAGCCCTTCCTTACTCCTCCATGAAGCAATGATCAGAGAGGATATCTAGAGACAGGAGAAGATGATAAGAATGTTCAATTAGCTGAGGTCACAACCCATGGCAATCTCATTAGTTAGAGGTGCTATTAGCAGGTAGGGGTTACTTGAAGGATAGAGGCTACTGGGTGACTTTTGATGCACACACTTTTGTCCTCCCTCTTCCTCTTTGTCTCTTCCTTCTCCACTCTGTTTTCTGGATTTTCTTATTTATTTATTTATTTACTTTTATATTTTAAATTTTATTTATTTATTTGTTTATTTATTGAATAAATAATTTATTTATCACTATGCAGTTTGGACTTGTAGTCATCCTCCTGTCTCAGCCTCGCCAGTGCTGGGGTTACAGACATGTGGGCTGGCACAGCATGAGGTACTGGGGATTGAACCTAGGTCCTTGCATTTGCCTGGCAGGCACTTAGAGTGCAGAGCTATATCTTCAGCCCTGCTTCCTGGATTTCAAGATGTGAGCAGCTTTCTTCTGCCATGATGTTTATCCCTGGAACAGCCGATCATGGACTGAAACTGCTTTATGTTGTTCATGTCAGGTATTTTTTCAATGGTACAAAATACTGATACAAAAACTAAAACAAAACTGCTACACAAACTAATCCATTCAAGTTATTGGTAATCTTGGTGGCATTCCAAAATAAGGTGAGGGCTAGTTGCCAGGGGAACAGGTCAAATAGCTAGAGGGTTGGCACTGCAGTCCTGCCCTTGACTCCGAACATAGAGAAGGGCTAAGCATCAATTTGAGAGCCAGTGGCCCATGATTTAGCCAATCGTGCCTGCTTAATAAGGCTCCCACAAAACTCTCAAAGGCTGAGTTTTCACAACTTCCAGACAGACAGCCCACTGGTGAATCCTACCAGGTGGCCACTACTCAGCAGGAGATGCAAGGTCTTCATTCCCTTCTACCATTCACCCCCACCATGAATTTACAATTCTCTCTGGCTATTCATCAGGATCCTTCACAAAAAGGAAATTGAGCAAATGTGTCTCACAGTCTGTGTTCCTCTCTGGCAAACTAACCAAACCCAAAGTCATGGAAACTCCAAGTTAGAGTATGAGATCAGAAGGCTGGGAATAACAACCTGTGCCATTTCTGGACCTGAAGTGGAGACCTGTCTTGTGGGACTAAAACCTAAGTGTATGAGCTCTCATACTGTTTTTTGGTAGAAAGTATAACAATTAAATTAAATGAGATAACTACTTGGGAAACACCAGGTAAACTGTTCTGTGGACCATAATGGAATGAAGAAGATGGGTTCTACTTAAGATGTGCTGGGGGCTGGGGAGATGGCTCAGTAGAATAGGTGCTTGCCTGGGCTCAAGGTCCTGAGTTCAATTCCCGGTACCACAAAAAAAAAAAAAAAAAAAAGATGTGCTATAGAAGATTATCTTCAGACTAGAATAAAAGCATGTCAAATTTACCTAAGATTTAAGATTTTATTCCCATAAATGTTTATGTTCAACTTGACTTTTATGTGCTCTGACATCTGGATCATTCCTGCATTATTAAGAAAATCTTCTAGGTTAGCTTTAAAGTGGTCCCTTCAGTAAGGATAGTTGCTGTTTGTTTTACTTTTTTCTAAAGCAACCCTCATCAAATTTTTTGCATTTTGAAAAGGTTAGAATTTAGCCATTTATTCAAATATCTTGCCTAAAACAACACAGTGACCTCTCTCCTAGCTTTTGGTCACACTTCATTTAGCAGCACCCAAATCATGGCATTCAACAGAGCTCAAAAAGATGAGATTGAGGCTGGGGTGATAGCTCAAGTGGCACAAGTCCCTGCCTGGTCCTGAGTTTGATTCTCAATGCAAAAATAAAAGGGGAGAGAGAGAAAGAGAGACAGAGAGAGATAGAGATAGAGAAGAAGATAGATAGATAGATAGATAGATAGATAGATAGATAGATAGATAGATAGATAGATAGATAGATAAGCTAAATTTTCTCTCAGGACTTTGAACCTAAAAAGATGACAATGGGGTAAATTGATATTAAAATCAAAAGAAAAAATTATAGTAGCAATTAATGGTTCCACAGGTAGAAACTGACAAGGTGAGCCAAAATTAGGAGTGATTGAGAATGATGAAGGATCTAGAGGTTGAAGCTATGGATTCCTGGGGTAGGGAATCAACAGGAAGCTGAAGTCCAGCCAAGTTCCGGCTAGGCTGTCAGACTTGACATGGTTTCCCACTCTAACAAGAGGAGGGGCACTTGCTTTAAAATTTCACCCCCCACTAGGCCAGATGTCATAGAATTTATTTACTTAGCAACTGCTTCCTCTTTCAAAGTCTCAATAAGATGAACTGATGAGAATGGAAAGAAATTTTACAATGGAAAACGTCCACAAAGCAAAGAATAAGCATGTGATTAAGAATGGAGGCAAACAATCAGAAGGGCTGAATCACATTCTTGATGAACCCTGAAGTGATTATTCATCATTTTGCAAATGCTCCTAAAATTATATCAGTTCATGGCGGTGGCAGTGAATTTCGTATGTCAATCTATCTGGGCAACAATGACCAGAAATGTAGGCACACATTATTCTGGATGTTTCTAGGAGGGTGATTTCAGTCAGATTTACATTTGAATTGGTGAATGTTGAGTAAAGCATTTTGCCATATAAAATGTGATGGACCTTACTAGTCAGTTGAATTTTAAACAGAAGAAAAATCAGACTTCCCTGAGCAAGAGGGAACTCTAGGAAAGAATGTCTTTGGATGTACAAGGCAAATATTCACTGTATCTGATGTCTGTAGGCCTAATTCAAACCTGCACACTCCACAATTGCGTGAGCTAATTCCTGCAAAAATAATCCCTCTCTCTCTCTCTCTCTCTCTCTCTCTCTCTCTCTCTCTCTCTCTCTCTCTCTCTCTCTCTCAGAGATTTCTGGCAAACATAAGCTCAGTATGAAGTATGGAATAAACAATTTTCTTGATGTATTCTGAAATGAAGCATCGTAAGTGCATTTGACAATGTCCCTAGAGTTATATCAGCTCATTTCTCTCCACTAAATTACATTTAATCCTCTATAACAATCAAGAGTATTAAATTCTTGAAATAGAGTTGCAATTTTTTAATTATATCACATATATATTAATAGCCTTCCTTTATTATAGTCTCATTTTACTTAACTTAGTGGCAACTTTATTTCCCACTTGAAAATAGCCTAACTTAAATATCTATTTTTAGTAATTTTTGCAACATTGTTCCATCTTTTCTTTAGTTAGCATGTTTTCTCTCTCTCTCTCTCTCTCTCTCTCTCTCTCTCTCTCTCTCTCTCTCTGTCTCTGTCTCTCTCTGTGTATGTGTGTAAGGGAGTAAATACATGATTTCTCCTCTGGAGAATGATGACATGTTTTAAGAATTTTGTGTGCTATGGGTTGTTTGGCATTTCTACCACATAATATGATCAGCATATTTTGCTATGGCCGGTACATCATCAACCACCTTAAGGATAAACCTCAGGTTAAAAAAGCCATGAAAATAAAATGTAGAATTACTTTTGAGACCTGCTCAAATTACAACAATGTGTGATAAACTGATTTTGGTGGTAAAACTATTTTGCTGATAATAATACATAGCTAAAGATCAACTAGAAAAAATATGATTGATCAAGAGCTATATGATGACATTGAAAATCAAAAAGAATAAGTTATATTTCCCTCTTTTTAAAGGAATATTTTTGAAGGAGATGAACTCTAAAAAGTGAGTTTGTATTTAAAATTAGGTGACATTACACATTTATTGTACAAGCAGTTGAAAATCAACCATGAAATATATTGGCAATTATTTTCTCTGAATTAGGAAAAAAATCATCTGGAGAATTGGCTTTTAATACTTATCATTGTCATGAAATGAGGTATAAAAGAGTAGTGTTTTATGGTACTTTGAAACTTGTAAATGAGTTGGGACAGGGATTAGAATGCAACTTCTCATTTTGTCTGCAAAACCTGACCTTATGAGGATGTAGGCAGTGTCTGGCTCGCCATAATTTCCTGATAAGATAAGCTCATTGTCCTTAGGGGAAAAACCAAACATTTTTCCACTAGAGATATTCCAATGCATATGACATGAACTGGAATGCAATATGTAGGGCAGCAATAATTTTGAAGAAGGCTATGGAATTAAACTTGGGAGGAAGGTGAATAAAACATTTCAGTAACTTAACAATTATGTCTGTAGGACAAGAACAAAATTTAATCATTTCACCAGATAAGGGAGTGTTCCTATAGGGAGGTAGATGATAATGCTAGGTGTGGTAATGATGGCAATAAGACAGACGTCTCTTCTGCGGTTCATATTGATCACTATCATGAGTACCTTTCGTCTATTATTACTATCCACAATGATGTGTGAGTTGGGTGCCCTCCTACACATGAAGAATCTGAAGTACATAAAATTAAATAGCATGAATTATTCTAGGTGAGTGCCTGCTAAAACACTATTTTATACTGGGTATGGATGGAAACATGCATTTAATCGGGTCTGTAGCATATTGAACAACAAAAAGAAATAATAGATGATGTTTATGTTCATAGGATATAACATTCACTTATTCGTTGCTGGAGAAGTTTGAAGAGATACCATTGCATACTATAAGCTGGTGGGTGGACCCATCAGTAAAGTTTACCTGGAGAATGTGGCTTACGAGTCAGCTTTTCGAGATATCTATAATTGGGACAAACAAACGGAAGAGGCCTCAGAAATCCAGACTGGGGAAAAGCAGCATGGACAATGTCACAAAGCTATGGCCAAGGTTATGGACAATGGGGAGATAAGGTTTACAAGAGACAGAAGACAGTTGGCCTGTTCCACAAAAAATGTGGAACTAGGAGAAGAAAGTGAAGTGAGGTGGAAGTGTTTTGGAATCAGGGTAAATCACGCAGGTCAGGTGTACTCTTATACTAATGTAGGAAAGCAAAAGCACTTTTGATTCTGAGAAATGTATGTTGAAAGTCATGCTGGCATATACAAGAGAAATACCAATAAAGCAAACCAAATTTGAAAAAGGAGTCAACAATTTCTCAGTGTTTCCCAGCAACTTTGGCATACAGTGATGAAGGATTTGAAAAAGAATAATAAAGATGATTTTAAATGAGATTTTTTTAAAATTACTGTTCTGAAAAGTATTTCCATACGAAGATATTCAAATGGGTTTCACATTTACTTTATCCCAGTGGAATTCTGTTAAAGAAATTAAGCTTAAATACTGTTAGCAATGGACTACTACGAAAGAAAGCTTTCAATAATATGAAGAGACTCTTTAAAGACTATAGCTTTCACTGAAATGTAACGTTCTCTACTGTGCAAGGTTTTCTTAAGGACTAAAGGACCCTTGAGAATATCAGACATTTCAGAAAAAAGTGAAGGCTGCTATTAGCATGATGGAATTCTAAGCTTATTTTAATGAATAGAAATTATTATTGTTCAATTGCCATTTTACCAACCTGAGAAAAATTAATGACTTTCATCGCCAGAGAATAGTTTGAAAGAGAATGAAAATGATGTGTTAATGTTATGAATTGAGCTCTGCTAGTATTTTATTGTGCATTATGTACAGTTTCTTAGTTGAATAATTTTCTGCCTTAGCCTTTTTGTCTTAGTTGTAAATATTTCCTAAATGAAGCAGCAAGTTGAGATGAGTCACAACATGAAGAACTGTGTTGAATTATAAGAAAACAATAACAAAGACAGTGGACATAATAACTATGTTTAAATATACATTGAATATTTCAGTGTATATCCTGTTTTCTTTTATGAATAGCTTAAAATTTTTAAATTCACTATTAAATCATGAATCGTTTTTGTTATAGTATTTTATTTTTACAAATAATTTGCTTTTTTGTAAAACTACTGTAATATAGGGCTTATTATCTTATTTAAAGATAGTACAACATACCTTCAATTACTACTAAAATATTTTGGTTACATTTCTTTTCTTTTTTTTTTAGTGGAACTGGGGATTGAACACAGGCACTCATGTTTGCCAGGCAAATGCTTATTCTACTGAGCTATCTCCCTGGCCCCTTTGTTACATTTCTCACAAATTCTAAAGAAGGAAAATTAAAATGTTTAGACACTGTGAAAACAATTTCCCACTGTTTGTCTGAAAATGATGCCCACACAAAGAATGTGCAGGTGAGTCCCTAGGGATAGGAATACAGTTCCTCACATGCTCTGAGAAAATAATGCTAGCTTGTTATATTACTTCAAGCAATAAGGCTCTAGACTAGGGACTATCAATTTAGCATTACATTGTAGATTTTTTTTGAATCTTTTTTTTATTGATCACTAGTAATGTGGAGCATTTTTTCATATATTTATTCACTTCTTTAACTTCATCCTCTGCGAAGTATGTGTTCATCTCAGATGCCCATTTCTGGATTGGGTCTTTAAATTTGAGGGCCTTAATGTATCTTAGTTCTTTATAAATTCTAGAGAGCAGACCTTTGCCTGAGTGATGATTTTTTTCTTAATTTGTGCGTTGTCTTTTCACTTTGTTGAGAATTTCTTTTGACGTGCAAAAATTTCTCAAGAAGACTTGATCCCAGCTGTTAATTTTTTCAAGTGTTTCCCATGCGAATACATCTTTGTTCATGAACTCTTTGCCTACCCCTATGTCTTCAAGAGTTCCTCCTACTTTCTCTTCCAGGAGATTGACTTAACACATCAACTGTTTTATTATTTAGATCTTTAATCCATTTTGACTTGAGCTTAGTGCATGGTGACAGAGCTGTGTCAAGTTTTAGTTTTCGGCATGTAGAAAGCCATTTGTTAAAGAGGCTGTCTTTCTTCCAGTAGGCATGTTTGGCTTCTTTGTCAAAGATCAGGTGACTGAGTGTGTTTGCAGAGGCCTCTGCACTTTGCAATCTATTCCATTGATCCTCAGGTCTATTTTGTTACCAATACCATGTTGATTTTATCACAGTGGCTTTGTAGTATAATTTCAAATCAGGAATTGTGATGCTGCCTGCCTTGTCTTTGCTGGCCAACATTGCCTTTGCTATTCTAGTTCTTTTCTGGTTCCAAATAAATTTTAGGAATGATTTCTCTAGATCTTGGGGATATGTTGGTGGCAATTTGATAGGGACTGCATTAAATCTGTAGAATTTTGGGAGTATGGCCATCTTCACAATGCTGGTTCTTCCTATCCAGGAGCATGGAATATCTTTCTATTTTCTGAAATCTCTATGATCTCTTTTCTCAGGGTACTTTAATTTACCATGAAAAGATCTTCGGCTAAGTGAATTCCTAGGTATTTCATTTTTCGCAGTGCTATTATAAAAGGTATTGCTTCTATAGATTTCCTCTCAGTGTGTTTGTTTACTGTGTAAAGGAATGTTATTGCCTTTTGAGTACTGACTTTTTATCCTGCTATGCCACTGAATTTGTGCATCAATTCTACTAGCTTCTTGGTGGAGTTTTTTGGGTCTTCCAAGTAATGTATCATATCATCTGCAAATAGTGATAATTTAACTTCTTGTTTACCTATTCTTATACATTTTATTTCTCCCTCTTGTCTAATGGGTGTAGCTAATGATTTCAAAAACTATGTTGAATAGGAGCGGTGATAGAGGAACGTTTAAGATTTGATGACTCTTCAGTGTGGATGTTGTCGTAAACATTATAAGATTTGTGGAAGACTTGACTTTGATAACCAATGTATCTCTAACCAACGCCAGAAGTGCTCTGAAGTACAACCATTTTGAGTGGAGATGCACAAATTTAGAATGTAAATTTAGCTTTTCTTCTAGACTGATATATAAGAAGTATACAAATTTGTTTCTGTGATAATGAAAGTTCCAGAGATCACTTTCCTTGTGAAAGGCTCTCATTTAATTTTTCGGATTTTTTTTTTTTTTTGCTATTTAATAAGGGTCTAAAGAGTGTACAGGCTCTCACTGTGTAGATGGGACTCACTGATCTGCCTGTGTTCAGTCCCCCAATAGCTAGGATTATAGCTGTGTACCAGTAAGCCGCCTCAATTGCCATCTCAGCATGCCCTGGTCCATTTGTATTCTTCCTGGAACTGATTAAAGAATAACCCCAGAAAATTTATGCGGTAGTAGAATGCTATCTATTTCCTAGTCCATCTTTACAATAATTTTCAATTATTTAATAGAAGGCCTGTCTCAAAACATTCAAAATCTGAACATGAGTCTTCAGTACATATACAAATCTGGGGCATATCACATTAAATATCAGAATTTAAGTTTTCTTAACCACAAAACACCTATATCTGAGAAACCTTCTTGGTATACATGTGTTTTATTCTTTAGATAATATTTTATTAAGGGTAAAATATTATTTTAGAAACAATGATATTTGAAAAACAATGACATAACTGAAATCAGACATATTGTATATAACTGCAAAATTACATGGGAGAAGTGCTAACCATCTTACATAGCTAACTATCTTCTTCTATTTCTTTGCTGTTGTTAAAGAGATAAATTAATCCAGAAAGATCATTTTTGAGATAAAAATCAAAGGGAATAGTATTTTGTTCGTCAAAAAAAAAGTAAGTTTATGCCAAGAGCCTAAGACTTACAATTATTTATTGTAAAATTAAAAATTCACACAAAAATGATGTTTCAGAGACATACATTTAACAGAATAACTTTGATTTAAAGCTAAAATCTAGGGCTGGCCAAATAACTCAGCAGATGAAGTGGTCTGGATTTAGTCTCCATCATTCCATGCTGGCTGTGTCCCTTGGGTACACTGAGAGGGTGGCTGAGAATTGTCATGGTGTCACATGGCATAATCCTAGCACTTAGGAGGATGAAAACAGGACCACTACGAGTCTGAGCTGCATAGTGAGACCTTGTACTAAATTAAAAAACAAAAAAAAAATAATTTTCAAAACATTTTGAAAAAAATATTCTGAGGTAGATACTTGTTTAGAAAATGAGAACTTGGTTTTCTAGTTAGATTATATGTCACAAATTTCATATGAATAAAGACCTAAATCTTTGTGGGTAGACAGTTTTGATGAAAATAATTTAGAACTTGTTCTTCAAATAATAGGTGATGTAAATATTACAAGTAATGAATTTGAACTAAGTAATAATGAATATAGACTGCATACATTGCAAACACCTAATAATAAAATACTACTGAAAATTATAGGCATTTTATTAGCAGTTATTGAGATGTAAAACGTGTATCTATAATTAGCATATTGAAACTACATGCCTATCTCTTACCTAGAACAGAAATCAATCCAAAATTGATTGGAGAATTGGGCACAAAACTTAAAAATTTTGAAACTGATACAATAAAGCATAGGTAAAGAATCCAAAGCATAGACACAGGCAAAGACTTCCTGTGTAGAACTCAAATAAAATGGGAAATGATAACAAAAATCAAGAAATAAAAGCAAATCTAATAAAAAAGGCTCTGCTTAGCAAGTAAACAATTAACAAAATGAAGAGACAGTCTACAGAATGTGAGAAAATGTTTGTCTCTCTTCCTATAGATGTTTAGTGTCTACAATTATAATTAGTCCACACATTTAATGATAGTGAAAGTGAATTAAACAAATACTTCTCAAAAGTATAAATGCTCCATGAATATAAGAAACGTTCAACACCTTTAGCCACTTAGGAAATTCCAATCAAAGACACCTGAAGATTCCAGCTCAAGCCAATTGGAATGGCTGTCATCAAGAGGACAAAACATGCTCCAGGGAAATAGCTCGGTGATCTAAGCTATTGCACCTGCCAAGTAAGAGCAAGGACCTGGATCCCATGCCCAATGGCACATGCAGTACTGGCCCTGTTCTCCAGGCACACTGAGCCAATCTCCAAGACTGGGTGTTGGGGCTCATGGCTATAGTCCCAACAGAAACTGAGACAAGAGCATCACTAGGAGTCCCAGGTGTATAGCAAGGCCTTATAATAAACATAACCTTAAAAGAGAGAGAGAGAGAGAGAGAGAGAGAGAGAGAGAGAGAGAGAGATCTACAAATGCTGTGAGGATGTATGGGAAAGGTAACACTTCTGTACTGCTGCTGAGAATGTAAATTAGTAGAACTGCTACAGAATTCTATATGGAGATTCTTTTTTTAATTCATTTTGTTCAGAAAAAAATTGCAATGAGACAGTTTCAAAGCAGATTGGTAGGAGAGTTACAACAATTAATAGATTGCATATTGTTGTCTTTGTAGTAGACATTCATAGCACAAGATGCACACATGATATCCTGTCCAAACACTATTAATACAAATCTTTCTTCTTATTGAATTAAGAGAAAGTAGCTGTATATCTATCATAACTATTTTGTGTACACAGATTCAAAATTATCCTCCATTCATATGTCCTTTTTTGTTTAGTTTTGTCAGAGATGGGTATTCCATGGTCATCTAAGTATTGTAGGTGCATAAAATCAGCAAAATATTCCAATATAGTCCAATAGTCCACAGTAGTAGCGGGTTATCCACAGGACTGGCAATGTCTGAATCTGTTGACTCGAGCCTTCCACCGCTCAGCATATTAACATGGCTTCATTTCTCATCCCCCACACAGAAATACTTTAAAATCCTAAAATAAATAAATAATTAATTAATTAATTAATTTAGTTAGTTAGTTAGTTATTTTGTTTTCCATACAGGGTCTTACTACACAGCTCAGGCTCATAATGATCCTCCTGTTTTCCGTGCTGGGATTACACTTGTGGCCACCACACCCAGACTTGGTCACCTGCTCAGCACACCCAAAAGTCGAGCTAGTGTGGCATGTGGCGCCAAGAGCCAAACCCTGGTCCCTATGCTTGCTTAAGCAGGTGCTTAATCCACTGAGCTATCTCACTGCCATCAAAAAGCTAAATGTAGAGCTACTGTTTCACCAGCTGTACCACTCCTTGGTACATAGCAAAACAGGTCAATTCAAGATACTCTAAGGATCTCTATGCATCCATTTATTGCATAATTTTCAGTAAGCAAGATGGAACCTAGCAAGGTGTCCATCAGCGGGTGAATGGTAAAGAGCACATGTGTTATTCAGCCATGCAAATGAATTGAGCATTTTGTCATGTCCAGGAAAATAGATGTGTTCTGGAGATTGTCATGTTGAGATTAATAAGCCAAACCCAGAAAGCGAAGTATCACATGTTCTCTCTAACATGTAGAATCTAAAAAACTTATGAGAATAGACTAGAAAGGAGGTTACTATTAGAAAAAAGGCAGATGGACGTTGCAGACAAGTAGAAGTCAGAAGGTTATGGAGATGAACAAAATATACTGATTAAAATGTTGTCCCAAATATGAAACTGTGGTAAAACACAGGATGAATGAGTGAGATCTGACACAAAACAAAGTAAGTTACCAGAATGTACAAATCTGTCAAAATGTAATGCATTAATTTGCATAACCAATATACAAATGAATATGTGTGAATCAAAAGAGAGTATCTACAGTAAAGATACTTGGAATTCTGGCAGAGATTCAGCATGGCGTCAGAAAAAAGACAAAAATATGTATTTAACTGCTGTTTAATAAAATTTGGTAAAACTTGTGCAAGATATTTTCTAGACATTCAGGGACATGTTAGCAACACATATTTTCTCTAATTCATTTAATCCATTAAAATTAAAAGAAGCCTGAGTGATTTGACAACTGACAGATTTTTACAACTAATTTTCAACTATTTACAGTTATTTGATATTTGGTACATATTTGGAAGGAAGGAAAAATGTGCTTAGTTATGAGACTGTGGTTTCTTAGAATACAAAAACATAAAAATGAAATTTATTCAGACTCTATATGACTATAATGATAAGGTAGCATTTACTAATACTCAGATGATTTCTGGAACAAAAATGCTTCTTGGGGCTTGGCCACTCATGATCAGTGTGACAGTGCAACATGGAAAACTTCATATTCTTCAGTGTCTCCTGGGTTAATAAGGCTTTGAACAAAATATGTTGTGGTTTACGCTCTCCCACCCCAGGGTGATTTCTCTCCCTTTTATTTTTTGTCCTAGGTGTCATTCACCTTCCCTGTTCCCATTTCCATCTCAATAAATCTATTCCAATCTCAAGTTACCAAGGTATTTTCTTCCAGAATGATCTAAATAACACAATGCATGAGAGCTATGTAATGAAGTATATGCACATGTGCATAAACCTGCAGGGTCATACCTTGATATCCCTGAAAACTTAGTCCCAGAATCTCCCACAAATTAGCAAAACTCAAAATTGTGCAAATACTTTATACAAAATGAAATATTAAATCATCTCCAGGTTATATATATATATATATATATATATATATATATATCATATGCAATGTAAATGGTATGTACATGATTTTTTCATTGTAATGTTTATGAAATTAAAACCAAAAAATACTGTGCATGATGTGTTTTTTAAACATCTTGTTTTATATTCAATAGAATATGTGGAAGGGAAGTCTGGATATATGGAGACCTAAATGCACATAATGGATATATAATTTATCATATTACTAATCTTGATATGTACTTTTAATGTTGTTTTAACCTAGAAAGATTTTTATGATACTGGATTATAGCATAGTAGTATAATTTAAATTTTTATGTAGCTATCTTATTTTATTACAAAGGAATATAATAGTTTAATAAAAGACTTTAAAACGTAAGTTTTTAGACTACAAATCTGGACCTTCAGTTCAAGAAAAAAAGTGGATGATATTAACATTACTGTTAAAATAAATGATTGTAAAAGTTATGTTTTTGAATGGTTAAAGGTAGGTGTGGAATTGTGAGATTATTCAAGTTACTTCAATTCTAAAAATTATACAAAACTTTAAATAATTATTTTGTCTGGGGCCAGTGATATAATTTAGCTGTATAAATGCTTGCCTAACAAGTGCAAGGTCTTGAGTTTGAATCCTGGTACTTAAAATTTAAAAAAAATTAAGAATTATATTACCTGAAGTTACTTTTGCTTTGAGAAAAGTTGTAGTGCAAATTTTTAGAAGTGCATTATATTTTATGGCCTCTGAGATAGCTCAGCCGATTAAGTGCCTTCTTGGGCAAGTGCAGGGACCAGATTCAATCCCCCATCCTGCACACTGCACTGGCCCTGCCCCAGGCACTGACCTGGCCACTGAGTCCAGGCATGGTGGCACACACCTGTAATCCCAGCACTTGGGAGGCTGAAAATAGGAGAATCTTTATGAGTCTGAGCTGCATA
>PVKA01003565.1:0-32320 GCA_004027165.1 Ctenomys sociabilis
AGGGAGGCACAGCTTACCTGCACCCTGTGACCGTGACTATAGAACACAGGGAGGCCCTGGCAGACACCTACCTGTCTAAGCCTTCCCCGACCCGTGTGCCCTCTGAGAGACCCAGGCAGAACTGTTGCCCAGAAAGCAGGCCCTGCCCTGAACCTAATCTGAGTGTGGGTTTGGACACTGGGAGAATGGAGAGGAAATCCACCTGGATAAGAGAACTTCCATGTCCCTCAAGCCCTTACGGCTGTGGCAGCTGCCGAAGGATAAGCGTCCTCCCGGGGTGAGCCGGGTCTTAACAGCTGCTAATTGGTCATAAGGAGAAAGGAGGAGAGGTATTAACGAGCAAACCATTTGGCTCCAAGTGAATGGGGCATAACCCGGAAGGATTATTATCGGTCTGTCTGGTTTTTTAAGAGTTTTCATTAATGGAGTGTCTTGGTCTTTAAATGGTCCACTAGGATCCAGGCTTTGAGATAATGGGGAGAATTTCAACGATTGCGGAGTTCAAGTCCTAGTTCGGCCTCTTGCCCTGCTCAGTGCAAGGGCTATGGGAGGCCCGGGGAAGACCCCCAACTGCGCATCATCGCTAGCTCCCTTCCTGCCTTTCTTGCTGATCCATTCAGGAGGAATTGTCCCCACTATCAGAGAAAGCCACCCCTCCTTTCAGCTTGTTTTGGAGTTACCCAAAATCAGGCTGTTTGCTTCAAAATGATAGAATGACTGTATATAGTATACATGGATTACCAATTCATCTCCCCACCAGCCTTTTATTGTGTTTTCAAAAGCAGTATTTACTCCCTAAAATTCACACATTACAGAAATCCATAATGTTGGAAATTAATTCCATCTTCTTCACAATCTTACCTGTTAGAAATAACCACCGTTAACATTATTGATGTGTGATTTTCCAAAAGTGTAGGTGGACAACTTTTTTATCAGTATTCGACCTAAACCACACTGTGGAAAGTGCCCGACCCCTGAGCTGCATTCCAGACCTTTGACTAGGTTTTATTTTGAGGCAAAGTTTCACTAAATTGCTCTGGCTGGGCTCGAACTTGCAATCTTCCTGCTGGAGTCTCCCTACTCACTGAGGTTACAAGTAGTGTCTCCACATCTAGCTGAAACTTTTAGATTTCATATTATTTCATGGATTAATGGAATGAATACACATGTGTTCATCACTCTGAAATATAAAGCACCATAGTTGAAATCAATTCCCATGTTTCCCCTTCTGCCTTTTTGTACCATTCCTTCCCTCTCCAAAGTAGAGTATTAGATTATTCTCATTTTTTCCGTATAAGTAGTGAATATTTTTATAGCATATAATTTAGTTACAATGAACACTGTTCCTATCAGAAATGGTTAGCTCTCAGTGAATTAAGAATACTGAGAGGTAACAAAGAGAAAAATAGAACGTAACAAAAATAGAGCAAATCTTTCATATAGAATTCCTTTTCTAAAAATCCAAAAGTTACTTGAGAACAACCATTTCAGAACTGTTCAACAAGATTTGTTGAAATTAAACATACCCCTACCTGGGACACAGCAAATCCACACATGGTCTGCATCTACCAAAATAAGTTCACATATCCATGAAAAGACATGTATGAGAAAGTTTTATTTGTATCATTCAAAATGGTGCCAATTTACTCTGTGCACATTACAATTGTATAGATGTCTTCGAAGCTGTAGTGTTGAAAATTGTTAGCCCCAAAGAAGCCAGACACACAGAAAAAACCTAACTCTGATATTCCATTACTATAGGTTTAGAATGGGAAAAACTAACCTACAATTATCACAGATCAAAACTAGTGGTCGCAACTCTAGGAAGAAGAGTATTTCAGAAAGAAGTATGACACAGCTTTCTGTGACATGGGGAATGTCTTATCCTGATTGAGGGCAGGGGAAATATTTATCAAAAACACTAAGTTCTACCCTTAAGAATTGAATACTTTTCTATTGGTCATGTTACAATTTAATTTGGAGAAGAGGTTGGGTTGGTTAAAGGATACATAATTTCAGTTAAACAGGAGGAATAAGTTCAAGAAACCCACGTAACAATATAATGATTATAGCTGACAATAGTATACAATATTGTGTGCTTAAAGATTTCTAAGGGTAGAGTTATATTTTAAATATGCTTAGGACGTGGGTGTGAAAGTGTGAGCACACACAGATGCACACACACACAGCAAGGTGTGTGAGGTAATGAGCATGGTGAATAGTTTGAACTGGACACTCCCCACATATATATTCCCCATATGCATAACATCTTGTTATGCATGAGAGATATAACTTTTAGATGTTAATTAAAGATATAATTTTTGAATCACATAATGCATGCTTTTCTTAAGCAAACGATCTTGCCATTTAAGCTTTCTGGTTCTTTGAGTTCTGCCTAAGTTGAAAGGTAGATTTTATTGAGATGACACTATGGAGCTAACAATTTTATAAATGTTACCTCACTTTACAGTTTTTATGACTATCCCTAGAATGTAGGTAGGATTGCTTCTCTGTTTCCAGGTGAAGAAAGTAAATCAGGTCGCAGAGTTTGTTGACTTGTCAGGCTGTGCTTACCACCACTTGAACTATTAATTAGGCACACTAAGTGTTGGACATTAATTGCTTTACGTGTATTGTCACACATCATCAGCAAAAAGAGTCCGTGCAACAAGCACCATCATTATCTCATTTTATGAGAAAGGAAATTGTGGTACAGTAAGTCACTTCCCCCAGGTAACAAAGCCAGTAAGTGGAGAAGCCATAATCAGACCCAGTTCTGACTTTTCTAGCCCCAAGACAATTTTGTATTGGAATCTGCCTCCTCCAAGATGACACTGGGACAGCTCCTTCAGCAGTCCCACCAGCTGTTCTCTTTGTTCCAGGAGCCTATGTTTATTTGTTGCCTTGTTTTTCACACTCACTCATTTGTTTAGTCAGAAAACTGAGCAATTAAACATTCTAAAATAAATTAGGAGCTAGGTCCCCCAAGGCAAGGTTTCAGGCGGGGGTGGGGTAGGGTGAGGTATGACGGGGGATTTCCATGGTTTCCTTGTTCTGGAAACCAGCCTTCACCAGGTCAGACCTCACAGAGCCCAGTGCTGATAATACACTGGCAGAGAAAGGCCTGTGCCTGTGGGTTTTCATTTCCTTTGGTTTTGATGTGGGTTGTTGTTATTTTTGTTTGTATGCGTGTATTTTTGTAGACTTGGGCATCTGCTTAGAATGACCTTTTAAAGGGAACAAGAGTTGGGTGAAGATAAACTTCAGGGGGTTATTAAGAAATGGCAGGCTAGGCATTTAGCAGCCCTAGACAAAGTAGAAGTTTCCAGGAGGGAGGAAAGACACCTGCCCCACCAGCTTGCCATGCAGCAGAGACCTTGATAGTGCCACAAGCAGTCCTAGCACACAGCCAGCCCTCTTCCTCAGCCCTCAGGTCCCCCGGGCTCACAGCTCAGGCTGTATTTGACCAGCTGACATCATTTCCAGAGGAGATGAGTCTCTGTGGATGAGCTGCCCCCGCCTTCAGATCCAGCTATTAGGAGGCAGAGTGAGCCATAGGCAAGTGGCCTTTCCCCATCTTAGCAGGGTAGGTAGTTTTCCCAGGAGCACTGAAAGAAGAAATTAAGGTGGTAGAGGAAGGAAGCAGTCCCCAGAGTACTCAGAGACTCCAGACTCTGGAACAACCACAAAAATGAATTTAACTGTGAAGCCCACTGTGTGCCAGATCCCTGACACACACACCTCTAAGTGCTCTGATGACCTTGAATGGACTGGCAGAGGGGGGAAAATTCCAGGTTCAGAGTTTGGCCTGCTTGACCACAGAGCCCTGCCTTTAAGCCCATAGCCTCCCTCTGCAGGCAGGAAGCAAAAGGAAAGTAGGAGAAGTCTGGATATGATATTTTGGGTATAGTAAGTGATTAGTGAGTTAACCATAGTGATACATATCAGTTAGAATTCAGACCAGTCCTGATAAATTCCTGGAAAGAGGTGTCAGCTGCTGTTTATAGCTACCTTCTGGTCTACACCAACAACATTTCCAGGAGAAACAAGTACTCACCATGCTGTGTGTTCCCTCAGCCTTCCCTGACAAGGGCAACTGAGAAAGAAGTCAGATCCCTGTGAAACCAATGCCAATATGATAGAGAGGCAGGCAATTTGGAGTTCGGAGCAAGCCTGAGAAATCTGAAATGTGGAGGAAACAAATTCTGCCTGGTGAGTTAGCCTGGCCCAAGGAGGGAGCCATTTCCCACAATGAGGGGAATTAATGATATTTCTGGGTGTCAAGAATGGGCCTTGAGGGTTCAGGTGCTGGCATTCTAAGAAAAGCCACTATTACCCATGGCCGCCCCTCAGTGTGTGCCATCAAGCCCCTGTCTGGAAAAAATCGTCCTGCAGTGGTTATACTGGAAGAAAGCTCAGCCCCTCCTTGCACCAGAGTGGTCTGTGTGTGGCTACAGCCCAGAGCTCCAGCAGCACACTCTGCTCCAGTCCCCAGAGGCCCACACCTGCAGAAACAACACCAGATCTTCCCTAGAGGTGAAAAGCAGCTGTTCAGTGTGAAGAAGGAAACCCCTTCAGGGATGCTCTTGGAAAGAAACCTGAGAACACAAACAGAAATCAGCCTTCTCAGAATGCAGGAGGCAGCAAACCTGGGTAGTGAGTGCAGAATTGTTCATATAAAGCTCTTCTGAGTAATTATTTATGCACAGTAAAGTCATTTACCGGCACAGTCACAGCTGTATGCTCCTAAGCATTTAGGTCTGAACAGCTGGAGTCTGTACCCTGCTCACACAGCTGTGCAACCTGAGGCAGACACCTGGCCTCACTGAGCCTCGTCCACAGCTTCCCCTCCCAGCCACCCTTCTTCCTTCTGCTTCACCCTCTCAGGGACTTGTAACAGCACGCACTGAGCTGCCCAAGAGAAACCTCCGAGAGTTATGCGGGGTGCTCTCCTGCAGCAGATTATTAGTCAAAGTGGCCCCATTTCTCACCTTGGTCACACCTGTGTTCTTACCCCACCAAGGGATGGGGTTTCATTTCTCTGTTCCTAGAATATGGGCTGACCAGGGACCAGCTTTGGCCACCAGCACCAGTTCAGTGAAGTGCTCCTTTCATTCCATGGCTCCTGTCTTAGCTGGTTCCCTTGCACCTCTGCATTCCCAAGACAGGCCTGGGCTGATCTCCCTGAGCAGCATACAGCCCACCTCACCCTACTGTCATGGAAGAGAGCCTGATCCAGAGAGAAAAGCCCAAAGGTGACCACAGACCAGTGACAGAGTTCCACCAACAAACTCAGAGTTACCAAGCCACCCAGCTAATGCAGAGACTTCTGAGCACAAATAAATGAAATCACGTATTCAAAATGGCAAAATCCAAAGTGCCCCAAAATCTCAAGCTTTCTGAGAATCCACATGATGTCACAAGTGGAACATTCCATGCCTTGTTCTCATATAATGGGCCACAGTCAAAATGCAGGTGCGCTGAAGCAATGGTGTAAAATTACCTTCGGGCTGTATCTATAAGATGTGCAGGAGACATAAACGAGTTTCATGTTTAGACTTGGGTCTCCTCCCCAACATATCTTTAACATGACTTTAATATAAGAAATATTTGAAAATCTGAAATCCAAAGTGCTTCCAGAATCAAGCATTTCAGAAAAGATACACTCCATTTGGGCATGACCCTGAGGTTTCTCTGGCTGTTCCACAATATCACTGTGATCAACTGATCTGCTCCAGTGGATCAAATCCATCATCAGAGTGAAGCACAGTTTTTGGGAGGTCAGCATTGCAGTCAGCCCTCCTGATTATATGTTTAATTCCTGCTCCACCGGCTACATGACTTTGGGTGGGTGGTTTAACATTTTGGTGCCTCAAGACTTCAAGGATGAATTTCTTCCTCTAAAAATGGGATTCATAGAAGACCCTATGCCAAGAGTCATTGCAGTGATTAAATGAGAACATAGTGTCATATACTGAGAACAGCACCAGGGTAATTCTGGATACATATTTGCCATTTACAGGCTGTTAAAATATCTTATGAATCCATTTTTCTCTACCACCCAACAGTCATCACCGTCATCCAGAATATTTTTCTGGATACTTTTTGCCCCCATTTAGAGCCATTAATAATCCACTCTCTGTAATGAAGCCTAGGGATCTTCACAGAGTGCAGATCCCAGGATTAAACTCTTCAGTTGTGCCCTATAGCAGAAAGTGTCCAGCCCCCATTTTGTTAGCTGCCCACATTTGGTTTATACTTCTGGTTACTTTTGTTTCTTACAAACAGCTGGTCACTGTGATGCAGAGCATAAGAACCAATCCCCAATTAACAAGCTATTCTGCCTCTGTACTTCCCACTTGTTTATTTCATATAGACCCCCAGAGACTAGGGCCTGATCTTTTGGAAATGATTCTGATCAGTGTCTGCCAATGTAAATAAATCTACCTCCAAATCCTGGGGGCCATTTCACTGTTTCTGGCAGCCATTGTATCTAGTGCATCAACTGCAAAGACCAACCATGCTAACTTTTTGGCCGTCAGTTGTGGTCCTCACAGACAAAGCAAAGCTAGCTCCCTCCAGGTCCTAATAGGAAAGCATACCTTTGAGATTTCTTAAGTTGCATCAGAGGTTTGGAGGAGGATTCCTCGCTCTCTGCTAGAGTGGCTCACATTAGACTCCAAAGGGATAGAACACAATCGACCTGCCTGTCTGTCTGTCTGTCTGCCTGTCTACCTGTCTGCCTGATTCTGATAAGATCCCCAGGAGCCCCCCAGCTAGTCTGTCTGTCCTGCTTAGTTCAAGCAGAAGCAGAGTCTAACTCTTGCTAGTCAGGACCACCCTCGAAAGCAGGAGTTGGATTGCTTAACTTTTGAGTGTCAGCTGAATGAAGGTGTGAGTATGTGGAGTGGGCAGCATAGCAATAGGCTGTTCTGTCTGTGCACCAAGACTGGGAAGTGCCGGGAGTAGTGGTGGCTGATTGGGCCCTCACCTCCAGCTCCAAAGCGATCAATGCGCAGCACAACAGAGGCCTCAACTCCTCCTAGTCCTCCAAAGGGCATGCCAGGTGGGCCATGGTCTGTCCTTCTATGACAGGCAGCTACCCTTTGTCTGTTGTGCAACACACAACAGGATATGCAACACACATGTAGGAAGTCAAAGAAGGAAATTAATTAGCTAAAACCCACAGTCCCTGACTGCAGGGCAAAAGGCATCTATGATGTTAAAAATGAAACCAAACCAATCTTTATATCTCAAAGAAAAAAAATATATGCCCATTCTTCCTGAGAATTCTGCCTTGGCACTCTTATTGGCCAGCACAGTTGATGCCAACACCTAAAGCTCTCCTCCCCACTCCCATCTACTTGCAGCCAGTTGAGCTGGTTTCAGCTAAGCACTGCCTGCACTGGGGCACAGAGTCCCCCACCCCACTCCCGGATGTGTCTGTCCTGGTCAGATGATGTCATCTAACACCCATGCAAGATTTAATCAGCAGTTCCTTCTGAGTGCCACATTTTGACAAAGGAAAAATTAGACTGTCAGCCATGACAAGTGAATTGCCACAGCCTTTCCAAAGGTCACTTCAGCTAGAAACAACCCAGTAAGTGCTTCTTAAAGACATCAAAAGGGGGGACAAAAAGCCCATTATCCAGAAACCTGATTTTGAAAACTTTGATGTCATTAAGAAAATCCAGTTCTATACACTACCATACTCTCTGGCTATGAGTTCTAGGGGCTACAGACACAAAACTAGATGCACCCCCTGTATGACACAAAGAAACTTGACTATCCAGGCCCACTACAACCTGAAACTCTCCTTACCCTCTCAGGCCTAGATGGATAGAACAGCCTAAGCTAGATCAAGTTGGGTCCCTGAGAGCCTGCAGTCATTGCAAAATTCAGGGACAAACCCATGACCTGAGTGGTAGACAATGCAACAGAATTCTCTGTATTCAAAAGTTCTCTTCGTCAAAAAGTTCCACCTCATCATGACCCTTGTGCAATCAGATGTCATGGGAAGCACAAACAGGCATCCAGCCACAAATCAGCCTGATAAACTATTAAACACCTTCAGCAAGATCTTAGTGCTATCAACACGCAGCTTACATTCTGTGGCTTCCCAGCCCATTCATGCTTTCTGGACTATTGTTCAATTGCCACAAGGATTGGGGAACTCTCCCATTATTGTTAGTTAGGCCCTAGAAACAGATATGGCGCCAGGACAGCCTGTTTCTCTGTCTCTTCCAGCTCTAGCACAGTCCTCCCAAAAAAAAAAAAAAAAAAAAAAAAAACGAAGGTTCAAAACTGCAAAATGTCTATATTCTGTCAAACTGCAAACATACGCCCCTCCTGCCTGCAGAGAGAGCTCAGTATCTCTGAGCTGCTGGCCATGGCCGCCTTCCACGTATGTTCCATCAGTCCTCTACCACCCACAGCCTGCTGGTACACCTGCCTGGACCTAAAAGGAGCCTCCTCCTGCCTTTGATTGGTTCCTGTCAGCCATCCACTCTTTGCCTTTATTAGACACCAATTCAAAAGTCAACTGACTGGGACTCAACCCCCCAGAGGTTCAAACACCTGTTTATCTTTGTAGAAGCCCTCAGGGTTTACCTCACATGTTTCCCAACACAAAATATCATTATACTTCTGATTAAGGAGCACAACTTGACTGATCCAGGAAAAACACTAAATCTCTGCTACAATATCTGACAGAAACTGGTTGCAAAAAAAGAAACTCCACAAATTTCTTGGTGTTATTGGTGTCTAGAATCTGGATTCTTGAGTTCACAGAAACAATGATGCTTACTTGAACTATCAGCCCTTGGGGAGCATCCAGTGACCTATGTGTACAAATACTTGGGTCCAACCATTAAGGCTACCTCTCCTAAAGAGGCTACCTCTCTGCTCTAATACCCACTGTCCTTCTGATCAAGACGGCTAATAAGCTCACCAACTGTCCAAGTGCCACGTGCTGTACTGGACCCCCTGACAGATTCTGGGTACATTCTGTTTATGAGTGAAGTAGCTGTGTTGGAAATGAAGTCAAACAGCCTAGTTATGCTGTGCTCATCTTGGGCAAAACTATTTTACCTAAAACCCTCCTGTAGGAATGATCTGCACATCAAATTACTTCCTGCTGCTGCTTGGAAACCTGCCACCAATGATGCAAACTTGTGCTCAAAATATTCTAGTCCAGAGATACCTCAGGGATCTAAGTGCCTGCCTAGGAAAGCACAAGGACCCAAGTTTGATCCCCAATACTTCAATGTGCCAGTCTCACCCCAGGCACATTGAGCTGGCCACCAAGACTGGGCATGGTGGCACATGCCTATAATCCCACTGCTGGGGAAGCTGAAACAGGAGGATCACTACAAGTCTGTGCTGCGTAGTGAGACCTTATACCAAATACATAAAATTAAAAAAAATAAAACTAATCCAGTCCAAAGGCCTAAATTCCATCCAGGGATACAATTGACATCAAACCAATCCAGAAAACTTTACCTGGTAGCCCAGAAGATCAGAGCCAGACCTA
This sequence comes from Ctenomys sociabilis, assembly GCA_004027165.1. NCBI lineage: Eukaryota > Metazoa > Chordata > Mammalia > Rodentia > Ctenomyidae > Ctenomys > Ctenomys sociabilis. The sequence goes on from PVKA01003565.1 coordinate 9,533, forward strand.
CCCCCACTACCTGTTCTACAACCTCAAGCAGCAGTTCTGATATTTATACCCCTGCAGCCAGCTCAGGCTTCAGCTTTTCTTTAAATGGACTCCTCATTTAAAGATTTATAGATAGAGTGCCAGCCCCACCCTGAAGGCATGCTGAGACAACTATTGAGACTGGATGTGGTGGCGTGCACCTGTAATCCCTACAATTGGGAGTCTGTAAACAGGAGGATCCATGTACTGAGATCTTGTAGACCGTGTGCTAAATACAAAAAATAATATAATAAAATAAGAATAATAATAAAGATATATAGATAGATTACATAGAAATAAAACATCACCCAATAGAAAGAGCTTGTAAACAGTTAAAAGACAAGCTATACCTGTAGACATTCCTGCACACATATGTATCCTAGGTATGTATTAACTACCGCTACAAGTTTCAGAAATCCAGCCTTAGATCCACTGCAGAGTTTACCTGGACAGCTCCTCCAAGGTTTATTCTGAAGCGACAGTGTACTCAAAGCTGTGGTCACTCCGAACGCTGACCAGTCCACACGTGGTTGAAGACCGAGGGCATGGTTGACAGGATTGCTCCAAATCTCAATGGATCATTCCCCTTGATTTTGTGCCTTTTGAGGCTGCTTATCCCAGTCCTTGCCTTCCTGCCTCCCTCCCGAGTGTGCTAGCATTGAACTATGAAATGTTGCCCCAAAAGAAGACAATGTCCATCAAACACTTGACCAAGATTTGATGAGTCAAAGGCACAATGGACACTCTCCTAGATCACGTTAACACTCTCACTACCTTACCAGAGTAATGTTACAGGACAGATAGGCCTAAATTATATCTACTGATTCTACTTGTGCTTCATCTCAAAAGGTGCAAGTGCAATATTCCCAGAAAAGATTTGTCAGGGAAATTGAAGGAGGGAGGAAATGTAGCAGAAGATGCACACACACACACACACACATACACACACACACACACACACACACACACACAGCAGTATACTTCAATTTGTTAGTTTCCCAGTAACATTCTAGTTACAGTTCCTATTACTTTTGATTCTTAGAAATGGTTGGTCACTGTGATGCACAGCTGGTTACTATGTGCATATTGTAAGAACCAATCCTCAATTGACAAGCCATTCTGCCTCTGTACTTCCTGTTGCTTAACCCATATAAGCCCTAGACTACTAGAGATCAGGGTCTGATATTTTGGGAATGATCCCAATCAGTTCCTGTAGACATAAATTTACCTCCAAATCCTGTGTGTCATTTTGGTGTTTCTGCATGCCACTGCAGCCCCACTGTCCTTAGGAGAGTTAAACTCTCCAGTGATTACAAGGCCCTGTCTGAAGCAGCCCTCTGTGGAGTTCTCTGGACTCCTCTACCCCAGAGCCTCCACTACTCAGCAGTAATAGAAAGTCATCACAGCCACCAAGAATCATGTGCCAGCTCAAGGCTGAGCAGCTTGCTTACATCATATCATTAAAGCCTCAGGACCACCTTGAAAGGTAGTTCACTGTAATTCCCTTTGTACAGAGTAAGACAACAACATGACCCAAGGTCACAGCAAATTATCAGCAGAGAAAGAAAGAATTCAGAGCCCCCTCATGCTTTCTGTCTCTGTGGTGACCCAGGCTGCTCTGTGAGGACAGCTCCTCCAGAGATGTTAGAAACTGAGAGTAAGCTCCCTTCCTGCCTGAGCCTTCCTTTTGAAGGACAGGGTGGGTATGGGACCATCCTGGCTATGGTCATGAGTGTTTGTTTCATAAAATGTGACAAAGATGGCAGATCACTAAATGATCAGCAAAAGCTTATGTGAAAATGGCAATACCTTCCTGACCTCAACACGCCTACCCAGGCTTCCAGCTGTCCTTTGGTTCACTTTCTTGTGTACCTTTCATCCCAACACACACCAGGGGTTCAGTGCTACAGACAGCATGGGTCATTAAAACAATGCTTATCTGACGCTCTGTGTACAGGTAACTTCCTTAAGCATGCATGCCATATCTGTGATGGGCAGACACAAATATATAGATGGCAGACACATAGATAGATGAGAGATAGATAGGTAGGTAGATAGATAGATAGATAGATAGATAGATAGATAGATAGATAGATAGAGACAGACAGACAGACAGACAGACAGACAGACAGACAGAGGTGTTATCATTGTCTCTCTTTTACAGATGAGAAACTTAAGGTCAGAAATGGTGGAATATTGACTTGGAGCTATATTCAAACCCAGGATGCCTGGTTTTAGAAACTGTATTCTAACAATTGCACCATATAACCCCTCAAGAGAACTGGGTGAGCTCTTTGTAAAAACCTGCTTTGGGGTGTTCCCCAGTAGAACAAATGTACTGGATCTGGGTGAGGGAGCCCTATAAAAGGACAAAAAAGTAAAGGCTATGTCTGAGCATGTTGTCCCAGGTCATCAGAACCTACTTCCTGACACACACAGGACTGGAATTCCTTGATGAGATGAGTAGTCATGGCCCTAGGCATGAGCAGACTGAAATCTCCAGGTCTCTCATTCTAGACATGAAGAGCCCTAGAATCCTGATATGAGGACAGCAATGATATAAGGTGAAAGAGCCATCCTTGTCCCAAAGATTTATATGACAAATGACAGGGAATCGCATCTCCCTCCTCCCCACCTCCAGTTTGTTCATTAAACTGGGTTGGACATGAAGTGTTAGTGGCCTGAAAATCCAGTGACATGCAGGGCTATTTTTAAATACATTCCAATACAGCCTCTCTCGACTGGTCCAAGGGAGCCATCCTGTAAAATGGGGCAAGTTCAGGCCTCTGATAGCCTGGTGCTTTTCAAAGGTTAAGTATGATAGGAAAAAAGAAGGGGTCTCATTCTCAGAAACTACCAGTTTTTGATGCTTCAATTTTGGTGGGAATAATATGTTCTTTCTGTACATTTTTCCAATTGGACAAGAATATTGTCCAAATGTTGAAATTAAAATTTAGGCAAAACTTAACTGCAGAGAGAAACATCAACACATGACACTTCATCAGACCAGGTTGCAGTAGAAAGTCTACATTGTCTCTGTGGTCACTGACGAGGCTGCGGTGCTGGCTGCAATGTCCTGTTCATGTCCAGAGCTGAGGTGGCTGGGACCAGGGTCACCTCCCATCTTGCACTCCACCTGCCACCTGTGGCAGGCAGCCCCACTGTCTGATTCCAGTCTGGCTGCCTTTGACCATGAAGTTGACTCAATCAAAACCTTTCAAGTTGTGCTATGAAAAAATTAACAAATCCTGAGATCAGCTGATGTCAGGTGCTATTTCAGTGTTTCTGTCAACCTTCTCAGCTGAGGAGGAAGACCAAAGAGGTCTTTCAACAGGTGACAACATTTTGGCTGAGTCTTAATATAGAATTTAGAATTTCTTAAGCCCATTCTAGAGAGAAGGGATTGATAGGTAAGGGCTCTTTCATTTTCATCAGTAGTGCTTAGTTGGTCACACATTAGAATTTCTAGGGAAGCTTTGGAGATTTCCAATGTCCAGACTTGGTCTTGCAGAGATTCTTGTTTACTTGGCTGGGGTGTGGGGTACTGAATGATTCTAAAGAACCAAGCTGCTGAACCCCTGCTCCAGGTAATCACGAGTTGTCATCAGAACCTTGGAAGACAGTGCTTCATTGCCACTGGCACTTGGCTTCCAGAGCTCAGAGCAGCCATAGGAAGCTTGGGGCTCAGCAGTTCCCTCTGCCTCCTCTTCAGTCTTTGCAAAGAATGGTCAATGGGGCAATAACAGTGGATGAAGGTGAAGGGTCAGGGGAATGGGAAGAATGCGGAGGGAAGCAGAGCAAAGGTGCAGTGTGATGAGGGTGCAGGCAAGCACTGGCCTCCAAGATCCAAATGACCCTGAAGAGGGGCCCAGGCATCAATTGCTACCTTGGGACCTGAGTTTAAGTTCCACTGTTAGGATTTCTTCCTATTCAGTAATGTTACATACTTACTCTCCTGTCTAGCTCAGTGCGATGGGTTTTAAAAGGAAGCTTCCTGCTAAGTTTTATTTAGAACCGAAAGACAGTGTCCCTTGTCCTAATTATAAAGTACCTTGAAAGTAAATAAGGGCAATGCACATTTGCAATCTCAGTATTCTAGAAGACTGAAACAGGAGGATGGCAAGCTCAAGAACACCCTGGATAATTTAACAATTTAGCAAGGCCCTATCTTAAAATAGAACAGAACGGTTGGAGATGTAGCTCAGTCCAAAAGCTCTGAGTTCAATCCCCAGAAGCAACACAAAAAAAAGTAAGTGTGAGGAGCTGATAATGCCTGTGAAGTGTGCACAAGGTACTCTGGGAAAGACTTTTTGTACCAGCGATCTAACTCAGGACCATGTGATAGCCAGGCAGGCTTTTATGCCACTGAGCTATCTCCCCAGCCCTGTATGAGGTATTGAGTTCTATCCCTCACACAGGTAGGGAGGGAAGGAAGGAGCGGGTAAGAGTCCAAGTGGGACAGACAGACAGACAGACAGACAGACAGACAGACAGACAGACAGACAGACAGACAAAAGAAAGTTCTGGTGATCGGGTTTGATGCCATTGCTTCCACAAGCTTTCTATGCGAAGTCAGCCATCTTTTGAATTTTGTATTTTGTTTTCATTGTGGTAAGCCACAGGCAATGCAAAACTGACCATTTTAACCCTTTTAAAGTAACTTTTTTCATGTTTTTCCAACCTAAAATTCCACACCTATGAAACAATACTTTCCCATTCAGACCTCTCTCCAGCCCCTGGCAATTCAGCTCATTCTGGAACACTCCCAATGCCTGCATTACGTAGCGTGTCTCCACCTGTGGCTTAAGCCCTTAGCACTTGTCCAAGGTTCCCAACATGAGAGATCCCTAGGCTTTTCTTCTGTATCCTTGCTCCGAGCAAGGATGAAGTCTGCATCCAATATCAAGATCCCTCACCAGGCCCTTGCTTTTCTTTAGTACGCCCAACAATGTCAAGAAATAGAAATTATCCCCATTTGACCAAAGAGGAAGCCAGAGCTCAGGAGGGAGTAATTTACGCAGACTGACACAACTAAATTTGACCAGGTTTGTGAACCTAACCACAGCTTCTGCTCTTCCCACCCCACCATCTCACTTCCCTGAGGCGAGCTGCAGGAGAAACAAAGCCAGACAATGCAGAAAAGATATCAGCCAAAAGGCTGCTCTGTAAACACAGCACACTTAGCAAGCAGACTCCTAACAAGTTAATCAAAATAAATCAGGATGGCGCATGCCTGGGTACAGCTCTTCCTGCTATATAAATGATGCTGTCACTCTCTAGCCGTGGGACACCACGCTGGCCCTTTAATGAATGCACAGGAGAACTGGCCACTGAGGATGTGACCCTCTACACAAGTCTAGGGGCCATGCAGCTCCTTCCCAGGCCTTCACACCAGCAAATGGCTGCGCATACTCACTCCGCATTTGGGTGTTTCTGCCTCTGCAGGAATCTGATGCAAATGGATCTGACACAGATACACACAACACCCTCCTCCCAGCTGAGCTCCTCTGTTTGCTGATGGGGTTCAAGCATCCTCTCCGAACTGCTCACCTTCATCTTCTGTTGTTTGTTTAAATAATAGCCACGTAGAAACCTCAGTTAAATATTTTCCGAGATGCCAAGATTGGAAGAATTTCCCTTCTCCTCACAACACCCTACAGTTGACTCTGTCTTTGTGTGGTCTCTAGATCAGTTCTTTAGCTGAGCACCATTTGTTTGTGAGACTGGGATGGATCTATATGCATAAATCTTGGGCATTAGGAGTCGCATGCATTTCTGGACCAAGGGATGTGGCCCGGTACCTGGTCTGACCATTCTGCTGCCTGCATTTATTTTATAACCAAAGCCCTCCCCAGCCTGAGATACAAACATCACACACACAAGAACAGTCTTTCTTCAGCACCCTCAGGGGATCAGTTCCAGTACCCTCATGGATAACCAAGTCCATGAATGTTCAGGTTCCTCATGTAAAATGGCAATGACACTTGCATATAACTTACATACATCCTCCTGTGTACATGAAATCCCCTCAAGGTTATTTATAATACCTAATATGATATAAGTGCTATGTAAATTCTTGTGCTATATTGTTTAGGGTGTAATGACAACAAAGTTTGTGCATGTTTAGTATAGTTGTAATGTTTTTTGAAATATTTTTGATCCCCCAATAGTTGAATCCATGGAAGCAGAACCCACAGATGCAGACAACCACTTCAAATAGGGATTTGCTAAAAAAAAATTTACCTGTTCAATAAAACTATCAATGCCTCCTCAATTATTTGGGTGTAAGCTTTTCTTGTCAAAAATAAAATTGGGGATCAGCCAAATAGCTCAGCAGATTAAAGCACCTGCAAGCAGGCCCAAGAGCCAGGGTTTCAACCCCTGGGCCTGCCATATGAGCTCCACCCCCAGGGCACACTGAGACTGCAATTGAGACTGGATTTGGGTGCTCACACCTGTAATCCCAACTCTTGGGGGGTGCAAACGGGTGGACCACTATGAGTCAGATCTAGTAGTGAGACCCTGAACACCCTATAGACCCTTCCCTAAAAGTACAATCAATCAGTCAATAGAATTGAGGGCTGGGCAGATAGTTCAGTGGTCTAAGTGCCTGTCTGCAAGTGCAGACCTGAGTTTGATCTCCAGTACCACACACCGAGCCAGCCCCAGATTCCTGGGTATGCTGTACAGGCCACCGAAACCAGAAGTGGTGGCTCATGCAGTCCAAGCACCATAGTGAGACCCTGTAGCAAATAAATAAAGATTTTTTTAAAGTATATGTTTACTAAAAGAATGAGTGCCTGTGTAGAGTTTAGCACAACTGCCAGCACTTGACAGGCACCAGATAAATTCACATCCACCAAGAGACACACACCACAACGCTTAAGTGTCCCTGTCATGGAGCAAAGCTGCCTGCATTTCAGTTCCGGCCACGTGACTTAGTAACTATGTCAGCCCAGTAAGGAACCTCAGTTTCCTCATCTACAAATAAGAATCCTAATAATAACAATCTGGTAAGTTGTGAAGTGAACTAGTAAAAAGCTTAATAATCTGGTACATAAAAGAACCTGGTACAAGGTCAGTCATTATTATTATCATTAAAATAATTATTATGCCAGTGATATTTCAAAGGCAGTCTGAAGCTGGCTGGCCCATTAGGTCTCAGCATTCTGGGGTTTCCACATTGCCATTTCCACTGGTGTCCACTCTGGCCACCCCCTCCCCAGCCAACAACGCCACCTCTCCAAACAGAGTCCTCCAACAGCTCACCAGCTCTCCTTCCCATCCACCTGTGGTCACAGACGTACTTGCCTGATTGATAAAGTCCCTATCTGGTCATTTACGATCTGGCTGCTGAAGAGGCAACTCCTGCCAGCTCGAAAAGCAATTAATCTGCAAACAAGCTGGGCAACAGCAGGCCTGGGCATTGCAGTCTCGGGCCGAGGCCGCTCCAGAGAGCAGATAAGACTGCAGTCGGCTATTTATTGTACATTTTAATTAAGTGCTTGTTAACGACAGTTATTTTAACAGTCATAAAATTACTGTTGTAATGCATTTTGTTGGAGGGAGAATGGAGGGGCCCCAGGACTTTATGAAAGCAACCACAGATTGCCTTCACTTTAAATCAAAGAATAAATTCTGAAGAGGAGGGACGGTGCTGTGGTCCAGGCCCAGACGCTAATGGTTATTTAATGCGCTCATCAGTGTTTGTAAGTCCCGAGCATACGGCATGGACACAACAGCCTCCAAACCCTCTTTAACACTTATTTGAGATGACAGGAAAAATGAAACCGTTTGTGCTTTCAATGGAAAAGCAATCATTGGTACATTATATTCGCCTTGCCCTATCATGCTAATGCATGGTAAAAATGTCACCAAATGTATTTAAGGACCTGATGGACTGTTAACGTTGGATTCCTGGTACTGGACTGATTAATAAAAATCTTCAATTTGTATGTAAATGCAGCGAGGCCTCATATCATCCGCATACCTGCACCCAGAGAAAATAATAAACTGAAGTTTAATGCAGCAATTATCAGCATTTATGGAACTCTTAAAGCGGTGGTGGCCCTTGGAGGCAGGCATGGAGGGAGATGCAGGGATAGGCAAAGATGTCCTCACAGGCTGTTGGGCTGCTCCCCAGGGCCAGTGCTGGCTCAGCAGGCTGTGTCACATGGTGGGAGTCTGAGCTCATCCAAGGAGCTGGTCGGATACAGTAGCTGTGGATGCTGAGCTGGCGCTGCTGCCAAACAGAGGGTCCAGAAGGTGCTGCTCACTGCTAGCACCACTCCTTCATACGGTGGGCATCTGTTGATACTGTCCCTGCTCTGATCTGGAGGAGCCCGATGGGGATGGTCCCACCACATACTGGGCCAAGGGCCCTCACTGTGTCTGTAGGGACTCGGTGTATATATATATACTAAAAGGGAAGAAGTAACAGAACATCATTATATGATTTCATCTTCATAATAAAAATTACCATCTTTGTTAAAGCATGGAAGAATGCTCAACAAATTGTTGAAAGTGATGGTGGCTGATATGCTGGGAATCTGAGGTCTAAAACAACAGTCACTTTCTGTGAGCCAAGTGATTTTGATGTCAACTTGTTTCTAATCCTCAACAATTATTTCAATAAGAAGAAAAACAACTTAAGTCTCCTGGGCCAACATGATGACTCAGGAAGCCTGGTGAGGGACTGGAGAGCCTACCCTAGGTGGGCAATGGTTGTGTGCACAGGGTGAGTAGCTGGGGGTTGGTCTCACTGCCTCCTCCCAAGGGAGCTTGAGAGCACTTGTCAGAGCATCCCATGAAGAGTAGGGGAGCTGGGACCTTCATTTACCACCTTCTGGCACTCAGTGGCTGACAGCAGCTCCTGGAGGGGTCTATGGCACAGTCACCTGGAATCGAAGCATGCTCCTTTCAGGAAGAGCCCTCCAGCCAAGCATGTGAATGCTGAGTAGAGGCTGCACTTGACCTCTGAACTAGACACTGGAGAAATGTGTGGTGTACCAGCTGCTTCTGCTCCAGGATGTTTCCACATTCAACTATGCCCCATACAGGGATGAGTCCATGAAACACTCATTGTATGGTATTTGCATATCATATAGTATAGTGTGCATAAAATAGTATATATAGTATAATGTAGTATAAGATTTTCATTGACTAGGTATACTAATATTTTATATATACAGTGTGTATATACAATCATACATACACAATCACACAGACACCCAGTGATCTCCCAGTATTCTTCGGGATAGGTTCCAGCATTTTACACAGATACCAAGCCTCACGGGTGCTCTAGTCCTTTACATAAAATGGCATAGTGTTTTCATAGACTGTACTCACATCTAAAAGTTACTGTACTGTATTGCATTAGAAACAATGACAACAAAAACTTCCCTACATAAACCAGGCATGGCAGCACATGCCTGTAATCCCATCCCTCTGGAGGACAACCCAAGAAAATTACAAGTTCAGAATCCAACTTGGGCAATTTAGTGACTTAGCAAGACCCTGTCTTGAAATAAAATATAACAAAATGGCTGAGGGTTGTAGCTCAGTATAAAGGTGCTAGGTTCATTCCTTCCCCTGCTGCAAAGTTTATAAGACAAAAATCTGTACATGTCCAGTACAAGCACATATTTCCCAAGTATTTTGAATCCATAAACGTTGAATCTCTTGGATGGGAGAGCCAATTGCAATATACAGACATTTCAATTTGACTAGGAACTCCTCTCATCCCCCTCCAATAAAAAGGAACTTTCTAAAAATCCTTTCTCTCAACTCTCAATAATATCCAGGAATCCAAAACAAAAATAATTGAACATAGTTTAAAAAGCCAGGGGCCAGCTTTGAGCAGAGGTCACAGCCCAAAGACTTCAAGCCCACGATGGGGTCTGATTGCACAGTCTCCATAAGGGTCCTGCTCTCAGCGGCAATTGCAGGTCTTGGCCAGGCCTTGTCTGTGGATGTCGCCTGTCCTCCAGAGGGATGGGGATGTGTTGTGGGGCTTGTGTAGAGCAGAAGCACCCAAATCAGAGCACCTACTTAAAGCATTTTGCTAGACATGAGTTCCAAAGTCACTAAAAGAACATGGGGGAGGGGATTTCTGGCCCTGGATGAATTCTCTCACACCTTACTAGTAGTGAGTTCTAAAGTCTCTGTCCTTTTCAGAGAATTGGGCCTCAAAAGATCAACATGGGGACCTGCCTGCCCCCTGGCCCCATGCTGCAGCATGTCCATGGTGGCAGCGCCACACAGCTTCTTTCAGTCACTGGGATGGGCCCATCCTTGACTCCAGCACATCTTCCTTGCCCGCTCTGGAACCCTTTGGATACTTCAAGAGACCCCAGGCTGGATGAACCCCCTTAGCATTCACCTCACGAGGACTCAGAGGTAAGGCCTATAGCACCACTATCACCCAGCTGAGTGGGGAGCACCAGGAGAGGCAGCTTTTCCTCCCCCAGGTCACAGGACCCACACCCCGCACTGCTTCTCCTACCCTGCTTCTTTCACCTGCATGTCCCCCCTCTGCATCGCTGTCCCATCCTGTGCACCTGCTCCTCTTGATTTCCCAAAGGAACTAACTACCCACACATCTGCCATTGCTATAGGTTCTTCTTTTGGGGGAGGGGGTCTAGTAGGAGACAGAGTTTTAATGAGAAATAATCAGAATTCCCAAAGGCCTAGAAGTTTGAACTGGGCATTTAAGTAAGAAATAGAAGTAGCTTGGCAGAGAAAAATGGGACGAGGAATCCTAGAAAGACAAGCAGAAAAATGAAGCCAGAAGAGAAAGAGAGAGGGGCGGTAAAAGAAAAAAAGTCAATTTGCTGGGTAGCCCCCCTCCGTTTTGAAGCTCCAGATTGCAGTCACTTTCTTAGATTTCCAATCAAGGCTGCTCAGCTGCTCTGAGGAAGTGATTTCAGCTAAAGCAGGTCTTTTCATCCACTGGCCAGGGAAAATCACAAAACTTCTACTACAAGAATTTCAACAAGCATTAGTAAATCAGCTACGAAAATTAAAAAAAAAGAAAAAAGAAAAAAACCTCATCTACTTGTCACTGTAGTGTCTTCTCCATGTAACGAAAAGTCTCTGCTCACCTTGGGACCCTCCACAAATGATGTCAAGCCATTCTTCAGGCTTTGAGACAGTGGAGGACAGAGTCAGGGGTCCCAACAATACCCTCCCACCCAGTAGACAAGGGGGTGAGAAACAAAAGCACTAGATGAACCCTTTGCAGAGGGACAGCATCAGCTGATAAAATCAGTCTCTGCCCCAGTGTTTTCAGAACGGGTGGATCTTAAATGTCATGGGCAGCCTGAGCTTCATGCTCTGGCCACCGCGCCTTGCCTTTCCCCTCCAGGAGGACGAGAGGGCTTGGCTGCACCCACCCAGCTGGTGGTCTGCTCTGTCGCTGACACCATCACAGCCCCACAGGGTCAGGGCTTGGTCAGAGACAGAGCTGCTGAGCAGCCACCATCATCCCCAGAAGAGCAGAAAGACACAGGAAAGTCGTGCCCTGTCACCATTCATCCTTGGGGCAAAATGGGGACCTGCTTTCCAATACTTATTATGGATGCTAAAATACATATGCCACACAATTTCTCATCTTAAATATGCTTGTTTGATTGTTTTGATTTCTTAGTACTAAGGATTGAACACAAGTTCTTCACAGCGAGCTTCATCTCCAGCCCTTATTTTTTTTCTTTAGTTTGATTCTGAGATAGTCTCTGCGCTTCATTCTGTGATCCTCCAGCCTCAGCCTACCAGCCCTGATGCCTGAGGTGCACGTCATCGTGTCTGGCTTGGTGCGCTTTTAGTCTGTAGCTCAGCACCAAGTATTCACACTGCGGTGAGAGCAGCATCACCACCCATTTCCAGGAATTTCTCCCAAAAGGAAAAGAAACTGAAACCCTACACCCAAAATACAACTCTTTCCAAGTGCCTGATGCCTACCGCTTTGCATCTATGAATTCGGCTCAGTCCTCTAACAGCTCACATAAGTGGACTCATACCATTGGTCTCCTTTCGTGCTAGCTCAAGCCAATTAGTATCCACCTGGCAGCACCTAATGGGATTTCCTTCTTTTAGGCTGTGTAGAATTCCACCTTATGGCTAGGTTGCCTCTCAGTTGGTTTATCCATTCACCCGTGGAGGAATCCCTGTGTTGCTTCCCTCCTCCTTCTGTCCTCAATAACACTGCTATGAACACAGGGAGACGAATCTCTCCACCCAATTTTGCACTCAGTTTTGGGAACAGAGGAATGGAACATTTTTGTAACTTCAAGTGGTGCCACAGCAAGCCTCGGGAAAGGAGGCGGAGGGTAGCAATAGATGGAGACACTGTAAACAGAACTGGTTTCAAATCCTGATTTTCCCCTATCCCTACATCAAACTAAACTGATTAACACATGTTGGGCATATGTGACTTCTTTGTAAGCTAACACTGCATAGTGCTAAATTATTTAATCCTCATAAAAACTCTACAAGGTAGATTCTATCACTAACTGTGTTCTGTAGAGGAAGTTAAGCAATTGACCTGGACCCAAGTCATACAGCCAAGATCTGAATCCAGGAAGACTGCTTCCAGAACCACGACACAATAGTAAATAAGAAGGAAGAGGAAGAAACAACCCCTTATTAGTGTTTAGCCCCAATAGGGCCCTGTGTGTTGTGGCATCCAAATGAATTAACTCTTTCTAGCAGCACAGCTCGTAATACCTAAACCTCTGGGGCTGCCCATATCCATCAGCAGATGAATGAATAACAAAAATGTAATACTTATTCACAATGGAGTACTACTCTGCCATAAAAGGAGATGCACGTGGGATATTTGTAGGAAAATTGATGTATCTTGAGACCATAAGGTTAAGTGAAACATATCAGACACACAAGCTTAAATATCACATAACTTCTCTCATATGAGAAACTCAAAATATAAATAATTTTCAAAAAATAAAAGATAGACGAGAGGAAGCAGGGAGATGATAGATTTTTTGCAAATGGGAAGAGGATCCAGAGACAAAGAGAGGAAGGTAAGGAGGGAAAGGAGAATAAAAAGAATTAAGATACATTAACTACATATATCTACTTCCTAAGGTAAATGTAAACATGTGAACAAGTACTAATAAACAATAAAAATATGTTTCAAACCATAGCTACTCTCTAAGATGAGAATTTCACACTCCCTTCCCTAGTTTGTTCGGGTGGAAACTGAATTTCCAAATAGCTCCACGAAGTGTTCAAAGCCTCACGTGAGCAAGAGGACTGCCCAGGCTGTGCCAGCCCCCGCCGTGCTGACCCACCTGTGAATCCCTGGGCAAAGAACGAGGAAGGGCGGGAAGGCGAAGAGCCTTCAAGTTCTGCAGTCTTTCTGGTGTCTTAGGCCAGAGCAGAAATACCAAGGACATCTGACAGAGAGACCATAAAGTGTGACATGTAGAAAGGAGGAAGAGGAAACGCCACGCGAGCTGAGATGAAGAGCAGACTCAGAGGCACTGACAGTGGGGCCTCTGGGCGCGGCCAGATGGAGAGGAGAAGCACGCAGGGACTTGGGACGGAGTTCCCTGGAGTGAATTGTCCACCTCATGAAGTGTTTTGAGGTTCACAAGTAAAGACAAGAATCCTTTTAAACTTCTATATAGTTGTGAGTTTGAACTCTGTTTCTCTAAATACAACACAGGTCAGACGGGCAACGTAGGGCTGCGCTTGCATCTGGGCTCAAGAATAGGAGATTCTGTGCGCTGGCTGTGTACAGGGCACTATAAGGTAATCACTGGAACATAGATGTCCACCCTCTCTCAGGGGTCCCCCTCATGGAGCAAGAAGCCCGGTAGGGCAGCGGCTTAAATCAGAGAATGGGACCAGCTGGAGATGCGTGGGCTCTGCAGGTATGACAGCTTTCATTTCTCCTATCCCAAGCCATGAGAAGCAATAGCCAATCAAGTCAAACCATGCTTGGCGTGACTATGTGTCCCCTAGGCCTCTGCTCCTCCCTCTGCTGCTCAGATATCCTGACCCCCTCCCATGCCCAGCCCCAGGCCCTGCTCCAATCCCATTGGCTCCTTCAGTGTTGCTCTGGGACTAAGAAGCGCCCTTCCCCCTACTTCCATGGCCTGTATGAGACCTCTGAGCTCCAAGCGACTGCCACAGAGAAGATTGATGCTTTTGATCGATCCCTAGTCATAGTATATATGGCACACGCCCCTGCACCCTACATGTACAGCTGATATATTATTCCTGGTATACTTAACACCTATCTTTCCCATTCAAACACACTCATGTGGCCTTTGCCTGTAACACAGGCTGCCAGAGGCCTGTGAGGCAGGTGACACCCCCGGCCCAGTCCCTTTGCTCCCTCCACCTCACTACATGCACAATTCTGTCAAGTAACTGCTCAATATTTATCTACTGACCACAGCATAGAACCTCACTCCTGCCTTGGGGGACTTCATAATCTAGCTAGAGAGATAGCATTAGAAATATTTAATCAAATATTAACCTTTAAATATTTTACTAGATGGATTTGTTGGGCCTTCAAGAAATAAACACTAAAGTCAATCTGACTCAGGCAAATGAGGACACAGCATGAATTTCAAGCATGGCTAAATCCGGGACCTCCAGCAAGGTCTAAGAATGTCCTCACGTTCACTCTCTGCCTCTCCTTCCTCCCCACAGGTCTCAGTTCTGCCTTTCTCAGTGCTCCTTATCCAACAGAGGTTCTTCTTGTGGTGGAAAGATCGCCAGCCTCAGCAATACCCCGTATAACACCAGAGCAGCTGCTGGACATAGGAAGAAACTTCTTGTTTTCAATGGTCTTTAAGCAAAATGCAGCAATAGCAATGGAATGTGATATCCTGTGGCTAATTTGAGTCTTCTGCTCAATTTGGGATCTATCGATATCAGTATGTCTTGTGGCAAAAAACCCACACTTATTACCACAGCCTGAGCCTCATGTCCTTCCTTGGAGTCAAGAAAGATAATATGTCACACTAAAACAAAACCTGGGGTGGGGAAGGCTTGCTGAGGCACTGTCTATCGCAATGGGGTGAGGCTTGAGGCTGCAGACAACACATGTTCACTAGAGTGGGTGTCAGCACCCCAGCCTTAGACATGCCCGCCATTTGTAGCATGTGACTCTTGGACTGGCTCGCTGGCTCAGCCCATTCATGGGTGGTGCTGGCATGGTATGTGGTGTGTGGGATCGAACCTCAGTCCCTGTGCTTGCCTAAGCAGGCATTTAGTCCACTGAGCTATCTTGCCAGCTCTGTTCATACTTTAAAAGTTCATTCAGAGTTGTAAATGAGGAGCCCAGCAGGCAGGCCAGTGGTTTCTGGGACTGGCAGCAGATCCAAATCACTAAGATAACGTCCCAGTTTGGGTTCCCAGAAAGCAGACCCTGTAAAAAGGACCTGGGTGCAAGTTTCCTGGAGGAGGAAAGGTGGGTGTCCCAAGAGCCACAAGTGAGGCGTGCAGGAGACATCCTGGTGAACAAGCCCCTGGAAATGATGGCGTCTCATCTTTTCAGCAGCAGCCCCTGGTCCTCAACTGGATTTAATGCAGGAGCTGAGCATCGAGACACAGCAGAGTGGACCCAGGTCGCCGCCCATCCACCTCGCCAAGGCTGCCTTGGCCAGGCTCTGCCTGTGCTAAAGGTATAAGCTTCCCTCCTGTGGGTCCTAACGTGCAGGGGCCTGGCACTTGGACAGCCTGTTCTTTGGAAATGCTCTTTCTTCCTTCCTGCCTGCCTGCGTGCCTGCCTTGTAGCCTGGACAATGAAGAAAGACTCATTGTCATTAGTCGGGTTCCAGTGAGGTCAACCACAAAATTTGGAAGCTATATCCAAAGTGACTGCTCCTTGTGTAGTTTGCTGTCACCTAAACTTTGGCACCAGGTTCCAAATATGTGGGATGCAAAGAAGTGAAAGGGGAGGAGGCCCCAGAGGAAACTGAGGACACTTTCATTACTTAGCTGCTAGCGGGGGGCTATGATGCAGTTTCTTCACCCCTTCCAATGAAGGGACAGAAGATTCCTCCACAACAACCCAACAGAACTAACTGCATGATTCTTGTTACCCAAGCTCCCCTTGGTTCAAAAATTATTAAGGCTTTTTAAGACAGCAATAGTAGAGCCTTAAATGATATGCACAGGGCCATGCACTCTGAGGTTGCCCTACTCTACAGGTATTTCCAACCCGCAAACAGCTTTCCCTGCACTGCTTCCTCTCCTGATGTCCTCCTTGGCCCTTGCCCTGGCTTAGTTTTTCTTTCTCTCTTGCCATCATGCTGTGAGAGTAATCTTTTAAATGTGATTGTGTCCCTGTGTGTGTCCATGTCCCCTCCCATGAACATAGGCTCAGAGAGGGTACATACTGGCTGGTCTTGTATAATACTGTGCTTCTTGGGCCCCAGTGCACGGATGGTGATGCACAGAGAGCTGCATGGGACCGGCAGATGATCCACTGGATCCCGCCTTGCGGATTTGGAGGATCTTCAGGAACACATGCTGAGCTTGCACCTCCTGGGCCATCGGATGGGTCTCAGTCCCACCGTTTTGTTTTGTTTGTATACGACTACTTTTTTACTTTTTAAAGAGAGTACAAAAGAGTATTAACACAGAAAAAATTACAAGTGATACAAAATTTCCCTAGACAAAATAATATGAATTTGACAGTTTTTGTTGTACTGCATAGTGTTGTATTCAAAGTAGTTTTCAGATTACAAAATATATACATGCAAAATTGGAAGAAGAAAGAAAAAAAATGGTTATAAGAAATTAAGAAGATGGCCAGATAGCTCAGTGGATTAAAGCACCTGCTTAGGCAGACACGGGGACAGAGGTTCCATCTCCTGTGTGCTGTGCCAGCCCTGCCCCTGGGGCACACTAAAACAGATTGAGACTGGGCATGGTGGTGTGCGCCTGTAATCCCAGCACTTGGGAGGCTAAAAACAGGAGGATTGCTATGTAGTAAGACCCTATAGAATCTGTACTAAATACATAAAAATATCCAAAAATACAATAGTAGGTAAAAAATTAAGAAGAGAGGAAAAAAAGATTGAAAAAAGACAAAAGAAAAATTAAATATTAACCTCTCCTTTCCACAGACCAGCAAAAATCCACAGTACAATTCTCCAAGCCATCCTCCTTACATACATATAAATATATTTCTTTTCCCCCACTAGTTCTCCTGTCCTTCTCCTCATCTCAATGATTCCTTCCTTGTGAACAGGTCCAGTCCCTTTTCCCAGTATCTATTGTACCCTTCACATTTTATTCTCTCTTTCAGATTCTTATACTAAGGAGACAATATGATGTTTGCACATGAAGGTCTGATTTATTTCACTTGAGAGTGTGGTCTCTAGTTACATCCATTTACCAATAAAAACCTCAAGTTCATCCTTTTTGATAGTTGAATTATACTCTATTGTGTAAAAATACCACGTCTTCTTTATCCATTCCTCAGTTTATGGGCATTTGGGTTGCTTCCACAATTTAGCTATGACAAATTTTGGCTGTGTCCTGTCCTTACAGCTTTTATCAATGACTTAATGAAATCTTCATGGTCTGCCCTTCCACCTCTCTTGTAAGAAGAGAATATCCTGCCAAAACTAAAGAAAGGTGGGATGGTTAACGTAATACAATTAACAAGCCCCTGGATCACCCTGATAAATATCTCTTCCACCAGGGCCAAATATGTGTAACTTCCTAGTTGATGGCCAGAAAGAGAAACCATTTGCGAAATGTGTACCCTGCAACATCTCTGCTCAATGACCAGGAAAAAGTTGGCAAACTGTTTTGATTGATCCTGGACACTCACGTCCACTCTGACCCCATGGTTCCCTTCCCAGAGACCCCAGAAATGCAGTGATGCTCCTGGCAACACTGCCCCTGAAAACTCTCCTAATAACCATCAGTGGTGGAGAAGCTGTCTGAGCTCTAAGTGGGGCCCTGTGTGTATGGTCATGAGCTCAACTCCACAGCCTCGGGCAGCAGGCAGAGAGATGTCACAAATGTCATGTTGGGCAAAAGAAGGTAGAACCGAATGAACACATCCTAAGTGGTTCCACTTTCAGAAAGTACAGAGGTAGGCCAGGCTAGTCTACACTGCTGAGGGGCTGAGCCCTGGGCTCCCCTTACAGTGCAGAAATGACTAGAAGGGGCTTCTGCATGGCTGTAACCATCTGCTTCTGGGTCTGCAGAGTGGTCACACAAGTGATCCCACATTGTGAAAACGTGAGGAGGCTTCTACGCTTGTAAAATACGCAGTTTGTGTATCTGTAGGTGGTATTTTTTGCATGAAGTTAGAAATTCTACTGATAAAGAAAAAAATCCTGAATTCCAAGCAAGACATGAATTACATATATGAGTAGAGCACAAGGGTTCATAGTGGGGAAATTCTTAAGCTGGTTTCCTCAGTGTGAATCCCAGCCCTCTCATTTACTTTCTGGATGACATCAGGCAAATGATTTAGTCTTTCCGTGCCTTAGTTTTCTTCATCTGCAAAATGGAGGAAACAGTAGTCCCTATCCCATAAAATGTTTCAGGGTTTAAATTAAGTAATATTTGTAAAGGATTCTGAGACCACACCTATGACATACTATTACACAGCTATTAGCTTTATAGATCAGAAATATGACAGTGGAGCTAGTGCTGCGCAATGCATCCTAAGGACAGGACAGGTGCCTTTAAAAATCTATTAAACACACACTCATGCATCTGAGCACTTAATTAGGTTATAAGTACTTCATCTGTACCAAGTCATATACTCCTCCTGATGCCATTTTACAGATGGAGAAACAGAGGCACATAAAAGGCATGTGACCTCCTCAAGTCTCCCCAGAGAGTAAGAAGCCTAGCTGGTATGTGAGCATATGTGGTGAACCAACAGGCCAGCTCATGTAGCCCACGTCCATGTCCAGGCTGCATATGAAAGACACAGGGGGAGAAGTAAAGGATACTCCCTGGTGCCATCTGAGCTACTAAAACAATGTTGCAAACTAGGAGGAGGGTTTGGTGACAGAAAGAAGCAGAAGCTACTCCAGCGGTGTCCTGGTGAGAAGGAGCCGCCAATCTGAGGAGAGGAAAGCTGTCCGTGATGATTTCTCCTCAGGAGGAAATCCCCAAATGCAGATAGCATGGGTTTCAATGAACTCTGAAGGACCCTGAATTTGGTATTTTTCTATTCCTTTCTCCTCAAAGCTGCAAGGCTTTGAGGAAGGGGGAGGTCAGAACCCACACATTTCCCAGCATGGCAGCCTGTGCCCCGCCGAGCGACTTGACTTGTCTACTGCTTTTAAACAGCTGGAAAAATGTCAAACTGTCATCAGTGATTAAAGTGGGATTTTCCAAAGGTTTCAAAAATATTTCAGAATTCAAGACCTCATGCCTCTTGCAGAAAATAAATCCAAGCAGCATTCTTTTCCCTGGACATATCAGGGGACCCGGCTTTCCTCCCATGGGGTTTGATGGCATAAGCCAGATGAGGCGTGGCTGTGGTTTTCTTTGCAGCCTCAAGCAGGTCTCCTCGGATGCTCCTGCCCCTCCAAGCAGCACACACTAAGGCCCTGTGCTCCCCAGAAAGCCCACCACTTTGCAATGTAATGCTGAGCCCCTCTTCCACTCAGCAGCACATGAACTCTTGAGGAGCGGGCTTTGCAGCACCCAGCTGTATGTGCAGGACCACTCATACCTACCACTGGATCCAAGCAAAGAGAAAAAAATGAGCTCCCTTTCCAATATCTATTTGAAAAATCTTGAGGTGTTGACCAGAGCATTAACCTACGTTCACAACACTTTCAGGCAGGGGGTTCTGTGCACAAAGCCAGCCTGGGTTGTACACACAGGGCCTGCACTAGAGCCTGGAGCCCAGGGTCTGCTCTGTCTATACATTAAATGTGTGTCCTGCCATTAGAGTGATCTTCCCTGAGAATATTCTTGGGGTCCCTAGACTAGGATCATCTTTTCTAACACTTGTGAGCCCTTTCTACGTACAAGGCATTATTCTAACACATTCCATGTTGGCTCATCCCCACTATAAATGCTATGAGGCAGGAACTGTCATCACGGAGGAGCACACTGAGGCATGGAGAATAGCATCATTTGCTTAACATCACACAGCTGGTGGGAAATGAGGCTGGACTTCAACCCAGAAGGTCGGGCTGCAGCCACTGCTGCTGAGTGAGGATGAGCAATACTTATACAGTCAGACTGCCTGGGGCCCAAGGCTCATTCCTGCTACATCTTCTTCCCCTGCCTGGCCCCACCACACAGTTGACATCCAGCATCACTGATCACCTTTTCTGGACCAGGCCAGAAGTCTTGTTCTAGAAAGCAGTCATTTTCCTTCTTCACTAACACAACAAGCCTAGGAGGAAGGGCACCTAGCAGTCATGAGAAATGAAGGGCTTAGCCTGGGTGCCATCCAAATACTGAATCAGGAGCACAGCCCGGGAATTAGCAGAATAGAACTTAGAGATTCAGGTGGCCCCTGCAGTGCCACACTTAACCCATTTGGTCATTGAGTACAGTGAGGATGGTAGGACATTTGGGGTCCTGGGACAGGAAGGTGGAACAGCATGACCCAGTCAACACAACAGTGCATGGACATAGGAAGTGAATGTCCTCCTGGCCCCATCTCAGCTTCCATGACTCTGTTCTCCATTGTTTGCCCAAGACTGTGCTGTGAATTTCAAACTCTAAATCTTATTCAAATCCACAAATCCTTTGCACACCTATAGATGCAACAAAATGAGAAAATGTTAGAGGAAACAACACAATGGAACAAATGCAGCTTCTGAATACTATCAAGGCTACATGTGGTATATAATAGCTGCACAGTTAATATCCATCCAATTGAACTAAACTGAAATGAGCAGCCCTACCCCAAGACATGCAATAGGAAGTTCATTGTTTTAACTATGAAAGTCATCACATTAGTTACATATTGCTAGGTAGCACTTATTTCAAAATGTGGCAAATTGTACCAGGCATGGGCAAAGTCTTTCCTTAAAAAGCTAGATCATAAAACTATATGGCTCATCAGCCGTACAGTAGTTTCCTACTATACGCTTTTATAGTACAAAAGCAGCTATAGACACTATGTATAATAAGGTGCATAACTAGATTCCAATACAATTTTATTAACAAATCCCATGGATAGAAATTTACTAGCCCCTGCCTCTGAACAACAAATCTTTACCACTTCACTGTTTCTATGGGTCAGGAGCCTAAGGGCAGCTTAGCTGATGCCTCTGACACAGTGACTTCATGAACCACTGCTGCAATTGATGGGGAACCAGGCATTAGTCACCTGAAGACAGATGTGAGACTAGAAGTCTCCTTCCAAGCTCACCCACCTAATTGGTACCAGGTCCCCACTCCTTGCCATGCAGTCCTCTCTTTGCTGCCTGAGTGTCCTCATGAAACAGCAGCTTCTCATTCAAGAAGGGATAACCAGACAGAGCATATTGAGAAGGAAGCCACAGTCCTGTTATGACCTAATCTCAGCATCAGCGGCATCTCATTGCTTCACTAGAAGCAAACTGTGAATTTAGCCCTTGCTCATGGGGAGCTAACTCCACAGAACATGTCAGCTAGGAGCTGGAATCACTAGGCCCTGATGGAGGCTGGTTACTATAGCCATTCATCTTCTTCATCCTGCAAGCAAGTTTTAGGCACCTATTGCATACCAGACCTAGGCTAAGCAGTGAGGATAGTGGTCACAAGACTTACACTGTCTCTGCTCTCCTGGCACTGCCAGCATAATTCTTTCCATTGACACTTTTTAATAAAACAAAGAAAGAAAAACAAAAAAGTAGTCTTTGTATAGTAAAAAAGTAGTCCAAGAATCATAAATGCATAGCTCAACCAATAGTCCCTATAATAAAAAGTTTTTAAAAAAACCCAAATGAGCACTAAAGCCAGGAGAGCAACATGAAAGAGTGAAGACCTTTCCTTCTGATAGCCCATGTGGTCAGTGGAGCACGTGTGAGTCTCGTCTCTGGGAGCTCCTGCCCTATCTGAGGCCAGGCTCATGTAGGCTTCCCAGGAGTGGGCTTGGAGCTGCCAGACTGGACTTTGCAAGAAAAGCTTTAACTTGATAGTTTAAGGCTGGGCATACAACTCCACAGCAGAGTGCTTGCATGATAGTCAGGACTGGATCCACAGTTCCTAAAGGAAAGAAAGGGAAAAGTGGAAGGAAGGGTGGGAAGGAAATACAGATTTTATATTAAATCTCCTAACTTTGAAAGGGGAACTGATAGATTCCATCACCAATTAATGTCCTGTCTCAGCTCTTTCTTCCAATATTGGATCCTGCCTAAAAGGCCTATGTGCAAGTAGGATTGTTTTGTGGGGGGATGATCTCAGAGAGTGACAGAAGATGAGAAGGAAACTACACATAGATGTCACTGGACTGACATCTGTGCTGAATGTGCCAGGACCTTCTGAGACATCTGTAGCATCTCAAAATACCTTCCTAGGGAATGAAGGAGAAGCACTGAGCCACTGGCTCCCACTCCTTTGGCCAAGGGTGGTACAAAGGTACCATCTCCCTGCAGGTGACACACATGTGAGGGTTTGCCAACATCTCAGGCCAATACAGCACAGAAGCAAGAGGGATATCATGGGTGACATTAGGATGGACCTGCTCAAACTGGCTGGACTAGGATGAAGGGCTGTAAGGACTCAAGGGGGCACACAAGGGGCAACCCCCAGAGCATCCCTCTCTGCAAGGAGCAAGTTTTCCTGTGCTGCAGCCTCAAGCATGGC
>PVKA01003565.1:32420-108425 GCA_004027165.1 Ctenomys sociabilis
GGGGGGGGGGGGGGGGAGGCCAGCTAACCCAGGGATGCAAGAATTGAAGCCAAAAGGAATTTTAAGACCATGCAATATGATCAGAACATGTAGGTGTTGGCCCTGGAAGGCCTTTGTATGACTTCTGTTTCAGAAAAACAAAGCTCTAGTTTAATAAAAGAACAAACACAGCTGGAAGTTCACTTTGCAACCTGTGGAGTTGAGCAAGGGTATCTCTCCTGCATGGTATAACCCAAGGGCTCAGAGTTATAGACAAGAACACTATAGAGCTCAACCTAATTCCAAGTCCTTCCCACTGAAGAGCTCAGGGAGAAGGTGAAATGGACACAGCAGAAAACCAAGCCTACACTCTGTCCCATCAGAGGCCTCAGGGAACACATGTGGTTAGAATGCAGGAAGGAGGCATCAAGCCGAAGGGCAGAATTTCATCACTCTTTGTTCTTGAGAAGGGACAATCTACTCATATGCTCATATGATACACTTATCACTTGTAAGTTCAGCAAGGTTTCCTAGATCAACTCTCCAGGTTCAGTGATATCACCAAATAAACATCAATATGCAGTCTAAGTACAGACAAACCAAATACATGAAGCTCAGAGTGTACCAGTTGTCCTTTGTACTTGCTGTTCTTTTTCTTTAGGTAGTTTGAAGTGACAAAAATGCATTTTCTCAGGGTTCTTCAGCTAAAATGTAAAACCAAGATGTAGCCAGCACTGTGCTCTCCTGAGGATAATCCATCCTTGCTCTAGCTTCTAGAGTTGCCTCTCTCTAGCTGCTAGTGTTGGCATCCCTCTTCAGCACTCCTTGGCTTGTAGCCACATCTCTCCAGCCTCAGCTCCCCTCTTCCTGTGGCTGTGGTCTTCCCTGTGTCCCTGAGTGTATCTTTTCTTACCAGTACACTAACCATATTGGATTAAGAGTCTTCCTACTGAAACACGAGATGACACTCCAGCAAAAGACAAAAATCTCTATTTCCTAACAGATTTATATTCTACTGAGCACAGAATCTGGGGAGGACACTGTCTATAGTATTGTTTGCATTGTTGACAAAAAAAAAGGTAGTGATGGCAAGGAGGGTAGAACCACACTTTTGATTTTAAGATGTTTATTGAGATGGTCACTGCACACCCCAACAATCCCAGCCACTCAGAAGACTGACACAGGAGGATCACAAGTGCAAAGTAAGCCTGGACAAATGAGGGAGACTTTTTCTCAAAATAAAAAAAATAAAAAAATAAAAAATAAAAAAAAAAAAAAGGGCAAGAGAGGTACATCAACAGTAGAGCACTCCTGGTTCAATCCCAAGTACTGGAAGAAAAAAATTAAATCAGAAAAGATTGTGGATTCCTACTTATTTCAGCTTCCAGACCAGCCTTTCTTGTCTCTCTCCAGTCTCCT
This sequence comes from Ctenomys sociabilis, assembly GCA_004027165.1. Classification (NCBI taxonomy): domain Eukaryota; kingdom Metazoa; phylum Chordata; class Mammalia; order Rodentia; family Ctenomyidae; genus Ctenomys; species Ctenomys sociabilis. The sequence goes on from PVKA01003565.1 coordinate 33,819, forward strand.
GGACCACCTGGAAGAAGAGACAGAGTTAACTTCCTGGGACTGCTGGAAACCTGTTCTCAACCTTAGCCCAGCTGGCAGAAACAGCCACCAGGAAGTGAAGAGACTTGGAGAAAAAAGGCAAGAAAGAGGGATGTGCACTTCCTGATCTGGCCCCTGCTGTGCCACTCACTTCACAGAGGGGGAGCCTTGTGTGCTGCCAACATCCTAGTCCATTCCCCAGCTCAGGATGGAAACCAGGGCCAACAAACCTAGCTTTCCTAGTTGTCACAAGCATCCTGAGACCTAAATATTTAGTGAGATTGTCAAATAAAATTCAAACAATTTAAGCGAAGTGCTCCTCTATGGAGGCCAAAAAAGAACAGAGCTCACCCATGACTGAGGACCTCTTGTGCAGTACAGTTTCTCCGAGAGTGTGAAACTGTCAAGCAGAGCAGATCAGAACAAGGTAGAAGTCTAGCCTGGAAATGCAGCTCAAACTTTTTTGACTGAACACTCTACAAAAAGTAAAAAAATGTATCCAGACACCCACTGTTAGGACGAAGCACCCAGAACAGCCTCTTTCCCAACTTGGCCTAGTAGAGATAATGGGTCCTTAAATCTAGTTGTACCCCTCCCACACTTACCAAATATGTACATAAATGTGAAGATTGAAGGAAAGGGGAGTCTGGAAGCCTTAATCATCCACAGCAATAATCAAAGGAAGAAAGGACTATTCTTCCAGCACCTAGCACTACCTTTCCAGACTCTGAGGACCTGGTCTTGCCCACAGTTGAGAATACCAGATGGGGTTCCAGCTGGGTTGATTTCTGTAAGCCTCTTTTTTATAATCTCTAAGATTAGAACTCAGCCACACCCAAGTTTGCACATAATTGGCATCAATTAACAAAAGAGACTCCCACCCTCCAGCATAGTTTTAAATTAAGACACACAATTGGATGAGCACAGAAAAGGTGAATTCAGGGCCCCTTGGGGACATGGGCTGATGGATGCCTTGTTCAATGGACACCTGCACCTGACCCTTGAATGTCCTGCCCTCTTGCAAGCCCATTGTGAGCTCTGAATGTGATACTGCTGCAGAATGCTTAACACAATTATTGGTAAATAATATTAGTTTTGCAAAGTGTTATGTTTTCATCTCACAATTTTTTACAAGAGAGAATGTCATGGAAGCACCCTACAGCAGTTCTTGGGGTTCACAAATGATTTTTGGGAAGTGAGAGGCCAGAGAATTAAATTAACTCTGAGTAGTACAAAACATCCTTTTCCTCTGGGGTTCATGATTAACACCTCCAGCACTTGCTAATGAGATGTGTCCACTTGCTTCCCAAGCAAGCACGGGTATTAACAGTACCTGGTTTTAACTGTTTATCTTTCAGCATTTCCTTTTTTGGCAAGAGCCACTTGTTGGTTGACAAGTGCAGCGGTAATATCAGATTTTCTTTCTAGAAACATATATTTGAGTTTTTAAAATGATAATTTAGGGGAATTTTTCTATCAGTCATAGTAGAGTTGACAGTAGAAGGCTGGATGTTGGGGAAGCTTGACCACAGACAATCCTGGACAAAACCACATCTTTATATTTTGCTTTGGAGTCAGAAGTTCTGGGATTCCCTAATATATTAATAGGAAGAGAAAAAGCGGATAAATGAAATTTTGCCGGATCCAGAGGTCTTCTGCTAGGCTGTGTCTAGAACCTGGGTTTCCGGGCTCTTTCACTCAGGTTCCTTGGAACTCAACTCAGACTTTGCCCCGACATTCAAGGGCCTTCATCTTTTTTGCGAGGCAGCTCTGGGTTACGTCTTCTTGGCTCCTCTGATGGCAGCCAGAAAGCTTCACTCTCTACAGATCCAGGCAACTCTGTCCTTCCTGCTGAGCCCAGAAACCATTGGGCTCCGACTGCCAAGGACCTGATTGCAACCTTCCTAGGCCAAGTGGTACCAGGGCTCCCTCCAAGATTAATGAGGAGCCAAAGGGGCAGGGTACTCAATGAGGCCCTGTTTGATCCCGAGACGTGTAGCTGAGAATCGCAAACAATTTATAGCCATTCAACAAAGTCGTCAGGCACTAATTTCCTTATGGCACCCCATCGCATGCCTCTTAACATCAGGGGAGGAGCTCAGACGCCAGTGTGTAAGGGGCACTGAGGAATTTTGGCGAGCAAGTGTAGCCGGAATTCCCGGAGGGAGGCTCTAAGGAGAGGAGCTCCATCGGTCTTTGTGGAAAAGCGGGGAGGCCAGGCAAGTCCGGCGCTAGGAGAGTCATTTCCTCCCCAGAACCCTAGAACTTGCGAGTCCCGTGAGGAATGGCTGGTGGACCCCAGCGCCCATTTCTGGGCTGTGCTGGACCCCTACCAACCTCCCCTGCTCCAAACTGCTGCAGGAAACGCAGCATTTCCATGCAACAATGCAAAGGCACTCATTACCATAACCTCAATATGCATGAAGAAAATGCGCAACGCTGGCCGAACCCCATCACCCAGCTCTAGCCTCGGCATCCAATAAGGCGATATATTCTCCCAAGATGGACAAGGAGGGGCTACGGGGAGGCCGATCCACGGGGTGAGGGACAGATCCTGGAACGGAAAAGAAGAGGAAAGCCAGAGAGAGACCAAGGAATCCAGAAAGGAACTTGGAAAGGGTTAGGATGAAAGACAGGGGGAAAGAAAGAAGGACGTGCAGGTGAGGAAAAGGACACCACTGCAGTCAGGGAGAGGGATAAAAGGACACAAAATGGGGGGGGGACAAATTTCAGAAAAATGAACTAAATAGTGATCCTGGGGAAAACGTATAAAAAAGAGGTAAAGAGCGAAAGACAGAGAAAAAATGGATGAAGTAGAAATCGAATACACAGAAAGCTCAAGGGATAGGCAGATGGAGGATTAAAACAAAGGAAATGAGGGCAGCAAAACTGCTTGGCAGGTGAAAGGGGGTAAAGGAAAATGAAATCCTTTTCGCTAAGGGTCTGGATTTTCCATCCATGCCATTGTTTCGGCGCTGTGCGCTCTCGGACACCCTGAGTAGTGAGCAGGGTTCCGGAGTCTCATGGGGTGGAGAGAGGAGCAGCCAGACTAGGCTTCCTCGCGTCTCCTTGGGCGCCCCAGTCGCTCCGGGGGTGTAGGCCATGCCTGGGTTCCATCCTAAGCCTCCGGGCCCTCTTTCGAGGCAGCCATTCGGGCCGATGGCCTCTTCCACCACGCTGAACATGAAGTTGGCAAAGTTTAGCCCGAAGTTTCCGACACTTGTCCGGACTCAGGGAAGGTCTCCCAGAACCTGGCGTCTGGTAACCACAGCGGCGCGTTCCCGGGTGGCTCTTCGGCCCCTGGCCTCCTAGGATGCTGCGAGTCTGGATTCCCTGCCAAGTCTGAATCCTTCTCGGTGCGTCTGCCAGGCCACTCAAACGGGAGACCGCGCCGCTGCTAATAGCGGAGAGAGAGAGAACGAGAAAGGGAGAGAGGGAGAGAGAGAAAGCGAGAGAAGAAAAAAAATATTCTCAGCTCAATTTAAGTCTCATGGAAAGGGCTTACAACTGTAATTAAATCATTAAATTCTTGTCTACGCTTCACAGAGCGGAGAGAAATTAACTTCCCACCAACCTCATTTTCTATTTGAACATGAAATAATGATTTTCTGCCCGTCTAATTACAAAGCCAACATCTGATCAAGCCAGCATCCAGGGGGGATTATCGCATGCACGAGTATTAGACCTCATTACCAGCTTGAGTGCAAAATTATTACATCTTGTAATTGGATGGTGAGATTTATATACAGATCGGCCCGGTTTCTGTAAGATTGTAATTACAAGCTTCGTTGGTTAGCTACTTATCAGAACTTTGCAGGAAAACAAAACAAATGACTGAGGAAAACGAGCATTTCATTAACCTGTAACCCGAGCGCAGGGGGCGGGGGGGAGAGGAGAGCGCGCTGCGGCGTCTGCACGGAGCCAAGGGATAGCACCTGCACCGCCGCCGGGGCCTGGGGCCCCGGAGGAGAGGGCACGAGGTGGGCCTCGGCTGGGAGACTGGAGCTGCAGCTGCTCCCCACCCCCATTCCCCAACAGGGACGTGTGCGCTCCGCGGAGCCTAGCGAAGAAGGCCGAAAGGGGTGCTGGTGGCTCCGGGTTTGACTGCAGAGCGCGACGCGGCTCCTGAACCTGTCGGGCCTCGGGGCCTGAGAATACGTCGGGTAGTGGCTCCTCGCGCGCATTGTGCGCGCCACGCGTGTTCGGTGGACACCGTTTCCGCACACTGCCTGAGCCCTGGCTGCGTTCAGAGAGCGTGCGTCCTCAGCGAGCCTCTGTGGTGCTTTGTGCGCTGGAAATGTTGAAAGAAGAAATGGAGGAGCTGCGTGCAGCGCGTTAAAGCGCTCATGGCTTTCCCGAACCAACTTCCAGTGCACCTGCTTTTCCTTGCCGGGCCAGCGGGTCACTTTCACCTAATCTCTTGGATTAAAACTCCTTGGAAATGGTTCTGCGTTCCGCGAGTTCAGGTCCGATTTGGGCTGCACTGGCCTGGCCGGGTCCTATTGAGGGACCAATGTCAGGTCCAAGCTTGGCTCCCCAGGACGCTGAGCCCAGTCTTGGAATAGGAATCTGAAGACTAGGCCGAGGCTGTTCCCAGTAGGAGACTAGGGGAAGAGAGGCTGTTTTTGCTTGGGGCCTAAGGAACCTGGAGTGATCTAATCAAGTGAGGTTCGGGGGTTCGACTCTGGGCCAGGGGTGGCCCCTAGCTAGCTTGACTGGTTCTTGGGTAGGGCTCGGCCCTTTCCCATCCTCTTTCTTGCCGCCTGTAATCTGACGCAGCCAGGTCGATAAACTGGTTAATGCGGAAGGGGCCTCTCTGAGACTCATGATTCTCTCTTCTCTCTCTCTCTCTCTCTCTCTCTCTCTCTCTCTCTCTCTCTCTCTCTCTCTCTCTATCTCTCCTTCCTTTTTTCCTCCTCCTCTTCCTCCTCCTCCTTCTGCTTCTTCTACCTCTTCTCCCTCTTCTTTTTTTTTTTTTTTTTTTTTTTTTGCTTTTCCTCTTGAAGAACTGATTCAAATACCAGGCGTTTCACCCAGGCATTTGTATCATCGCAGCCCACTTTCTCCCACCTTGGAATCTTGCTACCATCCCCACCCCATCTGGTACCACCATTTTGTGCAAAGTTTAGGAACGCAGGGCTGTCAAAGCTCGAAGTAATGTTACCTTCCCAGGATGAACTCAGATTTTTTTAAAACTCAGACTGCTGATGCGAAGGTGACCCTAAGACTCTCTAGGACATGCTCTGGGAGGTTTAGCTGAAAACGAAATCAAGCTGCAGGAACACACTGCAAGGCCAGAGCCGCCCCTGAAGTTGTCTCCTCTGGCTAGGTTCCCCCAAAGCCAGTGCACCGCATCCGGTGGAGGCAGGTGTAGAGAGGAGAGGGAAGCAGCTCAGATTCAATTTGAGAAGACTCTTCTGCACTATGGAACGCTAAACCTGGCCGTTCCCAAACTTTCTTTGACATCCCCACCCCCACTTAACTTTCTTCAATTCAAATATGTTGGAGGCACAGACCAGTGAGGAGAAAGTGGCAAGAAGTGGAGTGTGAGATTAAAACTGGGTGTCCTCAGCAGGAGCGGAAGGAACGCTGTCCTGCCCCAGCTGTGCTCCCCACAGCAGCTGTGACCAGACAGCCGGGCCAAGACCTTTGAAGCGCTCCACTCTGGTGGAATTCGGACTCAATTTCTCCATCAGTCAGTGCTGGGCGCCCGGTTTCCGCCTCCGAGCTGAAGCAGGCCACTCCACTGATGAGTCGCCGCCCCGAACTGTCCCCAGGGCACGCCCGCTGCGAGTCTAGTCCGCGCGTGGGTCCCCGAGCCGACCTAAAAGCGCTTAGCCCAGATCCGCAGCAATTCCCGGCGTTTCAATGCGGCTCTCGATTGCACGCTACAATCCGCGAAGGTGGGCGCTTAGATACTAATGTTTCAAGTATAATTTAGAAAATTGCCTACCACTAGCAAAACCAAAAGTCTTAGCTCCCCTCCCCCACCCCTGGCGGTGAAAGGATCCTTGCAAAAGGAAAACAGGTTGGCACCAGAAACCGGGAGCGGAGCTGGAGGTTTCGAGAGGAAGGATTTCAGCAGCCTAAAAGGCCAGTATAGAAACTTCTCCCAATACTCTCTGAAAGTTACCGGGGCCTCAACCTTCCCGCTCCCTCTCCTCCCCAACTACATGCTCTCGGTCTTTACTATTTCTTCCTGTTTCCCCGAGACCTCCACCCTTTGGCCCGGAGCGGAGATCGCCATTTCTAATAAGGGTATCGCACCCGGACACTGGTGAGACGTCAAATGTGGCAAATTGCACGGTTAGGCTTTCCGGTAGTAGGCTGTCACCCCACGCCCCGAGCAGTGGGATGGCCTTTAAAGTCGTCATTTGGGACGCGTTCCCTCACCCCTGCTCACTCTTTCAGCTTGGTTGCTTAGCCACGGAGAGTGGCCGGTAGTCGCGAAGTGCGAGCTGAGAAGCGCACCCGCGCGCGGTAGAGCCCCGAGCCTGCCTTGGCCCAAGGTCCGGCCGGATCCGGGCCTATAGCTGCGGCGGGTGCAGAGGCTCGGAGGAGCGGGAAGCTGGGAGGGGCGAGCTGACCCGGTCCTAAACCGCGTGCCCGCGACTCTCCTCCCCCCTCGGGAGCGGCGGGAGGAGGCGGGCAGGGACTCGCTGCGCCCGGCCCCCGCCCCGCAGCGCCCCGCCCGGCGCGCATTATCCGTGGGGATGGGCGGCCTCGCCTGGAAGGCGCCCTGGCGATTGGCGACTCGGGGAGGAGACGCGAGGAAAAGTCGAATAAGAGGGCGCGACGTCAGACCTGAGATTTAGGGAAGGGCGAGGGAGGGGTGGAAGGGCGGGGACAGACAAACAGACTAGGACACACACCCCCGCGCTGCTCCGTAAGTGTCCACAACTTTAGGCCGCCCGAATCCTGGGCACAGAGAGCAGGAAGGTGGAAGAAAGAGTATTGGGAGTAGAGAGGGGGACGGAAAAGAGGCGAGAGAGAAGAAAAAGTGAAGAGAACAAAAAAGGACAAAAGGCAATAGTGAGAAAGGGGGCAAAGAAGAGGAGAGTTTCCTAGTGTCCAGGACAGGGACAGCTCCCGAGGAGCGGAAGCGATCCTGGGGGGAGGGGGGAGAAAGACGCAACAAGGGGAGGGGAGAGGAAGGGAGAGGAGGGGGCGTGAAAAGTAGAGGAGGGCGAAAGGAAGCTAGGCGCGACACTGCTGGGGAGAGGAGGGCAGTGCGGAGCGCAGCGCTGGCACAGGCCGTCGGGCTGCGGAGAGGAGGGAGTGCAGCGCGGAGAGGAGGGGCTTGCGGCCCCGTGGAAATGTCAATCAGAGCTCGGAGCCCGGGGAATCTCCGCCAATCTGTTCGGACCTGACCTGGCTCCTCGCCGCCGCCGCCGCCGCCGCCACCGCCACCGCCACCGCCGCCGCCGCGGAGCAGATCAATAGGCAAACGCTAAGAGCAGCGCAGCGCGGGAGGCAGCGCGGCCCAAACTCGGCCCAGCCCCCGATGCGCGCCGGAGGCCGCGGGCGGCGCTGAGCAGGGCGGCCCCGGGGGCCGGGCCCCCTCTCCATCGGTGCCCCGCGGGCCACCATGTCCTTCCCCCAGCTCGGATATCAGTACATCCGCCCGCTCTACCCGCCTGAGCGCTCTGCCGGCGGGGGCAGCAGCGCGGGGACCAGAGGCGGCCCGGGAGCCGGAGCCTCGGAGCTGGCGGCCTCCGGGTCCCTTTCCAACGTGCTCTCGTCCGTGTACGGGGCGCCCTACGCCGCGGCCGCAGCGGCAGCGGCAGCTGCCCAAGGCTACGGCGCCTTCCTGCCCTACGCCACGGAGCTGCCCATCTTTCCGCAGCTGGTAAGAGCCGGACGAATCTGGGAAGGAGGGGTTAGAGCTGGGACGCTGGGCGAGGTGAGCGCGTGGGAGTAGACTCTGAGGGTCCGGGCCAAGAGGGTGGAGGCAGCGACGGCTGAAGCTCACCCGCGCTTCCACCACGCGTGTCCCCTTCCTTTCCCATGTGCATACAGGGCGCGCAGTATGAGCTGAAAGACAGCCCCGGGGTGCAGCATCCGGCCGCGGCCACGGCGTTTCCTCACCCGCACCCGGCCTTCTACCCCTACGGCCAGTACCAGTTCGGGGACCCATCCCGTCCCAAGAACGCCACCCGGGAGAGCACCAGTACGCTCAAGGCCTGGCTCAACGAGCACCGCAAGAACCCCTACCCCACCAAGGGCGAGAAGATCATGCTGGCCATCATCACCAAGATGACCCTCACCCAGGTGTCCACCTGGTTCGCCAACGCGCGCCGGCGCCTCAAGAAGGAGAACAAGATGACGTGGGCGCCCCGCAGCCGCACCGACGAGGAGGGCAACGCTTATGGGAGCGAGAGGGAGGAGGAAGACGAGGAAGAGGACGAGGAGGATGGCAAACGCGAGCTGGAGTTGGAGGAGGAGCTCGCGGGGGAGGAGGAGGACACGGGGGGCGAGGGCCTGGCGGACGACGAGGATGAGGAGATCGATTTGGAAAATTTAGATGGCGCGGCTGCCGGGCCTGAGATGGCCTTGTCTGGGGCGGCGCGGAGGGACGGCGACCTCGGCTTGGGACCCGTTTCGGACTCCAAAAATAGCGACTCTGAAGACAGCTCTGAGGGGTTGGAGGAGCGGCCGCTGCCTGTTCTGAGCCTGGCCCCAGCGCCACCGCAAGTAGCCGCAGCTCCACCGTCTCCACCCTCGCCTCCCCCTGGCTTGGATCCCTGCGTTCCAGCACCGGCTCCTTCCTCTACCTTACAGAAACCCAAAATCTGGTCCCTGGCTGAGACGGCCACAAGCCCAGACAACCCGCGCCGCTCGCCTCCCGGCGCAGGGGGCTCCCCTCCCGGGGCCGCCGTCGCGCCCCCAGCCCTGCAGCTCTCTCCGGCCGTTGCTGCCGCCGCCGCTCACAGACTCGTCTCAGCGCCTCTGGGCAAATTCCCCGCTTGGACCAACCGGCCCTTCCCAGGTCCGCCGCCCGGCCCGCGCCCGCACCCGCTCTCTCTGCTTAGCTCGGCCCCTCAGCACCTGCTGGGACTCCCCGGAGCTGCAGGCCACTCGGCAGCAGCCGCCTACGCTAGACCCTCGGAGGCGGAGGGCGGAGCAGGTGATTGCGGCCAGCGGGGCGCAGGGGGAGGAGGTCGGGATCGCGCTTGGCCTGCGGGAGCGGACGGGAGCTTTGCTCTCCGCTACTGAGACCAGAGCCGAGCAGGGCTTTCTAAAGGCCCTCCTGTTTCTTCCTTCGCTCCCTCCAGATCGCTGTAGTGCCTTGGAAGTGGAGAAAAAGTTACTCAAGACAGCTTTCCAGCCGGTGCCCAGGCGGTAAGACGCCTTGAGGAAGGGGCGGGAGACGGGGCAGGAGGGAGTAGCAGCAACGCCAAGCCAAACCCAACCCGGGTCTTTGCCCCAAGGGGGAACGGGACTAGGAGGCATTTCTAAAGGGGGAACAAAACTCACTCCATCACTTCTTGCGACCCAGAAACTACATGCTCTCCCACCCGAGCCTGACTAGGCCAAGAGGCCCTGAAGCAAGTGGCCGCTCTGTGATGCCCACCACCTTTTGGCCCCGACCTCGGCCCCGAAACCACCTGCCCGTCCTGTGGTTAAACCTCAGCACGAACATCCATCCACACCTGAGCACTCCTTTACATTGAGAGGCTGCCTTGCCCCTGGTCCCGTCCCAGGGAGGGTCTCGAGGCCCTAGGAGTCTCCGCCTCCCCGAATCTCACCTTCTTTGCTCCCACTGTCTCTCTCTTCCAGGGCCCAGAACCACCTGGACGCCGCTCTGGTCTTATCGGCTCTCTCCTCATCCTAGTTTTTTGTTTTTTTGTTTTTTGTTTTTTTAACACAGTTTTTAAATCGTTGTAATAATTGTAAAGGAAAAAAACCAAAACCCTCTGTACAGTTAACGACTTGTAAGCATGTCCGTGTATGAATATCTAAAAAGAAAATTTACTTAAAAAGAAAGAAAAAGAAATAAAACCAGTCCCCCTCAGATCTCCCCAGGTCGCTTCTGTGCCACCCCACATTCGCTGCGATTGTGAGGTGTGTTTGTTCGCTTGATGGGGGAGGGGATCGGTGAGAATAAGCGTATCTGAAATCTTTGTATATACAGATAAATGTACATATGTGTGAACCAAATTGTACAAGAAGTATCTATTTTTGGCTAAATAAATGAGCTGTTGCCACTTTGACTATACAACCGGCCTGTTTGCCCCCGGAAGGCTCTGTTTGGTGATTCTTTGGTTTTAGTTTTTGTTGCCCCTCAACCCCAGTAGAAGTATTTCCCAAACCATTAAGAAAGAACAGGTGAGACCCGATCCTGTGGTGGGGGACAGCAATGTCGGAGGAGGAGGCAACAGAGGCGGGTCTGAGATGGCCCTTCGGGGTAAAGCTGTGCAGCAGTTTAGCCGTCTCAGAAATGAGGCAGAGACTGGTGGGAAATCTGATCAACATTCCCTGCTAGGAGCTGAGAACCTGGGCCCAACTCCTCGGTGCCTCCGAGGGAGCCACTGCGAGGCCTTGGGGCCTTCTCTAGCGCACCAGCTGAAGGACGTGGGGAAGCGTCTAGGCACAAAGGCTACGCCAGATAGCTTCTTCCCGCCACGCTCCGCGCCCACTCTTTGACGCACACCACTGAGGTCTTCCCAGTCTTGGCAAAAGGGGCTGTTTAGGCCCAGCTTGTTCTTTTTACTCTCGCTGCACCCTGGCGGTGAGGCAGACACGGGCCGAGAGGAGTCTGGGGAACCGAGAGCCGTGCGCACGATGGAGTGAGAGGTAAAGGGCTCTCCCTGCATGCCCGCCTGCCCTTGAAGGGGCAGCTCCGCGCCGCCGGCTTCGTGATGTCGGCCTGCACCTTCGCAACCAGAACTCTGGCGGCCCGGGGGGGGGGGGGGGGGGGGGGGGGGGGGGGGGGGGGGGGGGGGGGGGGGGGCCAGGGGAGGGAACTGGGAAATTTGGGCTGGAGCTCCCTCTACAGGACGAAAGGGACGCTCGGCGCCTGGCCTCCGCGGCCTCTGCAGCCAGGCTCCGCGGACTAGCGTCATTCTGTCCTCGTCCTCGTTCCTCGTTCGGTGCGCCTACCGGTCCAGGCCACCTTTGACTTGAAGACGTTGTGAAGGGTGTCTGCAAAAGTGACGCCACCGGGGAACCAAACGAAGGCGTCTTTTTGCGTCCTTTCTCCTCAGCTAGGAAATAGCCTGACACCTAGCATCTTGTGTGAAGTGTGGGGACAGCTCGCACACCCGAAGCGTCGGAGCAAGGCACAGAGTAATCCCGTCCACTTTCAATGCTTGGAGGGAGCTGGGCAGTCTGACAAGGACAGGCCAACGCAGGCAGAGCTGCCAGCGCCGTGGCCCTGGGGACACGCACAGAGACCGGGGCCTTCGGAACCTGGCCGGGGTGAGTGGGAATGGGGTGTTGGCCCGTGGGTCCCTTGCACGCTCAGGGCTGGTGACACGGAGATGAACGCTAGGCAAGGACATCTTGCAGCCAGTCTCCTACTCCTCTGGTCCTTTCCCAGTCTTAGGTGACATCTGAGAGGACTGCTCTTCTCCCTGCTTGTTAACAGTATGGTTCAGCTCCATCCCTGGTCACAAGGGCAAACTGAGGTTTCACTGCACCCATGCACACAGCAGTCCCCAAAGTGGAGCTGTTTCTGCCCATGGTGGAAGATTTTCAACTCTCTCGGCCAGGACCCTGAGGCTGAGACTCTGGGACCAGGATCAGGCTTCCGGTTAGAAGGGTGATTATCCTGGCAGAATCTACGCCCCAGACACTCCCCAAGGCAGCCTCACAGCCTTCCCTGTGGCTCACACCCAGCTTCCCCAGTTTCCTTCTGCGAAACTCTGGGCAGATAATTAAATTCTCTGTGCCCTCACTTTTTCTTCTAAAGAATGGGGACCAGGCTGCCCGCCCGGCAGGTGATGGTAGTGACTATGAGAGCAAAGCATGCTACATGCTGATTCTGTTACAGCCTTCTGGATCCGGAGCCTCACTGCACATGCTCCCAGCAGTACTCTGCATACCCTCCTGTTAGCCAGAAAGGTGAGGGGTCTGCCTTGGGGTAGCTCAGGATCTTCTGCAAACCCAGACCGACCTGAAAAGAAGGTTGTTCATGGGGTCATATCCACAGAAGTTAGGCATCCTGTCTTCAGGGAGCCACCCACCCCAGAAGGGGATGGGCACACAGAGGCAAGTGTGAGCTTGGAGAGGGCTGATGAAGGTCTCAGGCTCTTGCCAGGGGACACTAAGTTTGAGTCAGCTTCTCCAACCATCACATTCCAGGGATAATGATCCTTGCATGAGGTCAATTCTACCCCACCGCAAGAGAAACAAATATAGGTACCAGGGAGAGCTGGCATAAATCTAGGGGTGACTAGACTAGGGGATGTCTTCTCTTATCCTATACAATACTTGGATTCTTCAACTGGCCCTAAATTGATGCCGATATCATCTCATCAAAACAAAACAGTCTCAGCTTTTTAGCAAAGGAAGAGCAGGCCGCTTCCCTGTGCGATTCTCATACCTCACCAGCGACAGCAGCCTCATTTTCTTTTTCCCGGGATCTTCCCCTCAATCCTCACCTTCTCAGGGACCCCAAGAACTGCCTCCATCCCTTATGGTTGGTCTTTAAAGTATAAAAGGAAAGTAGTGGGGAGGGAGAACAAATATGGGTATATTTGGTCCTGATTAAGCTTCAATTAGAAATAAAATATGTCAATCACCCGCCAGGGTGTTTCTGCTGTCGGGGTTGGTTATGCAAAGCACTGGAGGTGTATAGGGATAATCAATTAGGTCAGGGGAAGGAGTGTGCTGCACTGCTTCCCTCATTATCTGCGCAGAGCTGGGGAGGAGGGAACCACATCACAGGGCCAGGGAGCCACAAGAAAAGAAAGGACTCTCTGTAAGTGACCGTCCACCTTGGGGACAGTGTGTTAATGGTTTCCAGTTGAATTCGTTTTCAGGCCAATGAAGAAGAGAACAGGTACCAGTGAAGGGAGGCCCAGGGGCTGGGTGTGGAAGAGCACACACCTGCCAGGTGAGGAGTGAGGAGGTAGCCTACCTACTGGGCTGCAGTTCTCTGGTGATTTGGAGCCCATGGAAGCCCAAGCCCCCCCCCCCCACTGTTTTTGAAAGTTAGCCAGAATAATGAAATGCTCGCATAGGAAGGAAGTGGACCTCACTTTCTATTTGTTTGTTCGGTTGGTTTAGTTTCCTGAGAATTTTGTCAGTTGCACGACTTGGCCCTAAATGTTCCTATCCTTCTGGAATTGTACTCTAAATCCTAGAATTCTTGACTGCAGGTTCTCACCTCTCCTATCCATCAAAAGCAGATAATTACTGGATACAGGTGTGTAAAATGTAGGCCTGTGTTTTGCACTTCCTTTAATGTGATCAGGAATAAGTCCCATCCTCTTTCTAGGCCCCCTTTTCAACATTTTGAAAATAGAGAAGGTACAGTAGAAAACTCAAAAACAAGTATTCATACAAATCCAGTAGTTTCTAGAATCAAGCATAGAGAACAGTGTGCTCAAAGATCATTGTGGGGGTTTGGGCCTCCTATGCTCCTTGAATGGTCCTCTTGGCTATTATTGGCTGCTGTCATCTGACCCAGCAAACCAGCTTGACCACATTAAAAATGACCACCTGTTGTGTGGCAACCTAGCTTTTATGTAACTCCTGCTTCTCCATGGAAGCCGAAGCCCCTCAGTTTCTCAGGGAGGGCACAGCTGAGAGTGGTCTTGGGAACAGAGTACGGGTCCTCAGCTAGGCAATTCTGTCTCCCCTTTCACTCTAGACACATTTACAACACTATCTAGAGTTGACCAGCACCAGGGTGCCACTGACATCTCTTGGGTACAAGCCAGGGACACTGCTAAAGGTCCTAGAAGACACCAGCAGTGTTCTTCCACAAAGAATGATCTGATCCAGTAAGCACTTTGAACACACCTGATCTCACCAGCCATCAGGTCGTGAGGGGGAGCACTCCGGCTGGAAAGTCTCCCAGCCTAGGAAGTCAGTCAGGGCGAGGCTGAAGAACCTGAGGTGGGTCTAGGATGATCATACCAAGTGTTTTCTCCCAGAATCCACAGCTTTGTTGAGAGAAATATTAAAACAGGTTGCTAAGCGAAGCATTTTTGTTCTTTAAAATCTTGGCCTTAGAAGGAGGAAGTGAGGGTGAGAGAGACAGCCAACAGGAAACTCTTCAAGCCTGGGAAAACGACAGAATGGATCTCAGCTGAGGTCTGTCGGTGGAACTTTCTCCAGGCAAAGGTGAAAGGGAGTGAGTCAGGCCCAAAGAGGACTGTGTCTGCAAAATTGGGCCTTTGTCCCTTGGATGTGGACTTCTGGGGTTGGTGATAGAAGGAACGTTCTTGAAGACTGGAGTCCAGTTGTTGTTTGCATCCTAGTTACCTCCAGCTGCTAGCTGGCTGCTGCCAGCTTTGCTCTGCGCATAAATGGACTTGTTTATTTACTTGCTTGCTTGTTTTACCTAGAGGGGTGGGTGTGTGTGTGTGTGTGTGTGTGTGTGTGTGTGTGTGTGTGTGTGTGTGTGTATGTCCTAGGTCGGGGAGCAGGAGGGAGACAAAGGCAGGGGCCGGTCTGATCAGCGGGCCTGGCCTGGCCAGGGCAGGCGGGGAAGGCTGTGATTTCACGGCTTTTGTGCGGGTGGTGAGCCCTGCATTCTCTCACTGCACCGGCCGCTAACAAGTGGCCCACAGCCCTCAGGGCCTTTGGAGTGCACTCATCTGGCAGGTTGCGCTTCTCTCAGCCGCTCAGATTTATTTTGCCAAAGTTACAGGGCAATTATGGAAATGCGCCCTTTGAAGCTGGGCTGATTTCTCTTTATTTTCTTCTCCCTGACAAAGCAGCAAAGCAGAGCTTCTCTGCTGCTGCTCTCTCTCTCTCTCTCTCTCTCTCTCTCCCTCTCCCTCTCTCCCTCTCTCTCCTCCCCTTAGATACTGAGAGTTTCCAAAGATAAGGTAAAAAAAATCTTTTAAATGGTGGTCAAAATCTGTGCAGATTAAAATAATGTTATTTTTAGTGTAATGTTATTTTTTACATGAGATTTGGATGGCCAGGAGAGGAGACATGCTGGTTGGAGGCAGAGGCACCCTCCTGGGATGGTGGGTCTCTGGAATGCTCACCAGCATGGGGCCTGTGGATGGGGAGGCCCGGAGCAGCCTGCCCAACCTCTTCTCAGCCCTCTGCTGCACCCCTTCAATCATAACTCTACACATTAAGTAGTCAAGCTTTGTTCCCTTACCTTACACCTCGGGAGTAAGACGCCCATACTCAACAGAGCAGCGTCATGGGCTCTGTATATTATTTATCTCTGTAGCATGGGATCTGGGGCTCCATTCAACCAGCCCCATGCTATTGTTGTTTTTTTTTTTTTTTTTTTCTTTTTAGGTCCCACTTTTGCGGCACTCCGGTATCAAGGAAAAGTACCTGAAACCAGATGGTGTTGACCTAGGAGTCACTGAGATCTGTGGAGGAGGAGAGCCAGCAGCCTGAATTGCTTGATGGGAGGCCTCGGTTTCTATTTGTTAGGGTAGCTTTGAAGTTTTCTCTGTCCATATTTTGGCTTGCTCCTGTCTTCCTCCTATCCTGTCTGAGGGTGAGTGGTTCATGATTGTAGACAAACACTGACAGGAAATTTTGCCCCTGCAGGAGATGGTGTCAGCCTCCGTGGCCTGTGAAGGCCATTTTAGTTCCTACTTCCTCCTGTTTAAAATGAAATGCAGTTGAGTAAATGCTTATGGAGTTAAGTGCTAAGCAGTTTTCCTGCATCTTATTTCTTGTTCACAGCCTCCTGGAGAAAGAGGCCTTTTTCTTTTTAAATGTGTTTGGTTGTTGCAGGATCTCACTTCGGAGCTCATACTCCTAGTGATCTTCCTGCTTCCTCCCCAGCGCTGGGATTACAGGTGTGCGCCACCACAAGCACACTCTGGCTGGCTGAGCCCACCCTGGGGGCGGGACTAGCCTGGCACGTGGTGCTAGGAATCAAACCGCAGTCCCTGCATTTTGCCTAAGCTTATCGAAGCAGGCACTTTAGTCTTCTGAGCTAGCTCACTGGCCCAAGAGGCCACTATTATGTCTCTCACGAATAAGGTAGGAAAGCCTGGAGAAAAGAACAGAGGAGATAGAGGGTATTGAGAAACTTCTAGAAGCATGGCACAACATCCACTCCATACAGTGGAAGAAAAAAATGCATCAAGCCCCATATTGCACGCTATATTTGTTTGTGTGAGAGACTCAGGAGAGTGGTTACCTCAGGGGAAGGATCTGGTAGGTTGGGATCCACTGCAAGAGGAATGCTTCCTTTGGGCTCTGTTAATGTACTGTCTTACAAAACCCTTTTTCTCTTCTTTTTAAGTAACTAAAATGTCTGTGGGAAAAGAAAGAGACAGGCAGATACTAACTTCTCTGGCATTAAACATGATTCACTTAGTGGATACCTACAGATACTTGCTGTTAGCTTATCTTGTGACAAAATACTGAGGTTGAATAACTTTAAAGGAAGAGAGATTTATTTTAGCTCATGGTTTCAGAGACTCAACCCATAACTGCTTGGTGCCATTGCTGTGGAGCAGCATGTTACAGTGGGCTCGGAGGGTAGAGCAGAGCTGCTCACCTAATGGCAACAGGGAGAAGAAAAGGTGGCTCCTACGTCCCCTGCCAGATCAAGCCCACAGAGGTCTCACTTCCTCCCACCAGGCCTCACCTCTTGAAAACTCTGCCAGCTCCCCCTGGAGCCATTAGCTGAGGACCAAACCTTTAACTCCTGACCTTTAGTGGGGAAGCTTAAGATCCAAACTCTAAATCTCAGAAAGCACGTTTATGTGCTGGATGGCACACCTCACATGTGGTGGTCTGAGAAGCAGGACTCAGACGCTCTCGATTCAAACCCTGGCTGCAATGCTCCCTAATTGTGTGACCTTGGAGAACTACTTGTGTCACTCTGAGCTTTGCTCTACCCTTACGTAGGAAGAGTAATTATTATACTATCTTCCTCCTAGACCATTAAGAGAACTGTGCAAGTTCATCCATACAAAGAACCATGAATCTGCACAATGATTTGCCTTGTGCATATTAATGACCTAATAAACTACATTTGTTAACCCTAATGGACACCTTAGGTGATAGGCATTGTTGACCTCATTTTATAGACAGGTAAGTCGGGGTGCAACAGAGCCAGCGCGTGGAAGAGCCAGTAGTCTGCCTCAGGCCTGCTGGACCCCAGGCACACGCCATGCATTTGTCTGCGCCGGGCTCTCCCACCATGTTAGCAGTCTGGATCTGGAGCCCAGGGCCCCGCCTCCTCCCCATGCACCCTGCTTGCTACCTGGCCTACCTGATGTTTCTGGCCTGACCCTCTTGGACGGGCCAAGGTCATGGGCAGTTGCAGGCTGGACAGGTTCCCACTGCATCCCATGCGCTTCCACTGCGACCATGACAGAGGAGTAAACTTCAGTTTGCTAAAGTGTGCTCTTGTTTTGCTTTTTGTTTTGTTTTTGATGCTGGGATTGAACCCAGGATATCACAGCTCACCATATCCTGAGTCTTCCTTTATTTTGAGACTGTCTCTCTAAACTGCTAAATATCTCAGGCTGGGCTTGAACTTGCAATCTTCCTGCCTCAGCTTCCTAGAGTTCTGAAATTACGGTCATGCCACTGGATGTGGCTTTATTTTATGTTTTAATAAGTACAGGACAGGGTGAGGATCTCTGTCCCTTCATAAATTCCTCCTCATCTTCAGTTCTCATGGAAGGATCTTCATTCCAGTGTGTATACATCAAGGTTTTGCTGTGCAAAGCCATCCATGTCAGCAGGAAAAAGCCTGCTCCTACTTCTGTATCTCTACTACTCCACATGTGGCCCCTGGACCACCATCAGCAGCCCAGAGTTTGTTACAAACACAGACACTCAAGTCTCTATCCAGATGCATGTCTTCATTTTTTTGCTTATTTTTTTTGTTGTTGTTGTTTTGTTTTGGTTTGGTTTGAGGTTTTTTTGTGGTACCAGGGATTGAACTCAAGATTTTGTGTTTGCCAGGCAAGTGCTTATTCTACTGAGCTATCTCCCTAGCCTCATGTCTCCATTTTTGACAGAATGAAGGGGACATTCATTCTGAATGAAGGGGGACACAGCTGCAGATTGAAGTAGGATGTTTCCTGTGCTCAGGATGCCTCAGTGAAACATGTGCCCCCTAAGATGGAGCCAGAACTGTCTTTCAGATTTGGACCCCCACAGAAAATGCAGGTGGAGCTGGGAAATGCTGGGGAGGGGTGAGGAGAGGAAGGAAAGGAGGGCAGGGGAGAGGCGGGGACAAAGCAGTGAGGGAGGCAGGGGCAAGACGTCACGCATCCGCCAATTAGACAGGACCAAGATACAGTTTTCCTCCTCCATCACCTGCTTATGTTTGGCTGTGAGGAACCCTGGGGAGGAAGGAAGAAAGGAGGGAAAGAGGGAAGGGAAGAGGGAGAAAGGGAAGCAGGGAGGAAGACAGGAAAGTGAAAGAGAAAGGAGGGGGACTGATCATTTGACATGTCGCATAATAACTCGGATCCCAAGAGGACAAAGACTATTCTGTTCACGTCTTTATATACATTCATCATATTTGCTTAGTTTATTGGAACAAAGTATTTAATAATAGTAACAGCAACAATAAAAATGATGCGCTGCATTTTCTGGATTAAAAGACAAAATAAGATGCTATAGGCATGCAATAAAGAGGACTCTAACCTAGATTTGCGGAGGCGTTGGAAGGCAGCAGCATAGATAGGACTGTACATCCATGTGCTGGCTTCCCAGACATGTGTGGCATGGAAGGAAACTGTGCCACCTCATCCAATAGCCATTAACCATCCAGGGCTCCATGGCTGGGACAAAGTCAGATGTGAATTAATGCAAAATATACTTTGGAATTCAAAGATTTAATATATTGGGGGGAAAGAACATAAAGTAACCTAACATAATAATTTTATGTTTTATATATGGAAATAATATTTTGGATACATCTTGTTAAGTAAGATTTTATTAAACTTAATTTTACTTTTACCTCTTAAGACACTAATTCTTTTTTTTACATAAATGGCTCACACATATTTTTTACTGGCAGCACCATGCTCAGGACACTAAGATTCCAGGAGGCTTCAGTCCAGTGCCGCTGCTTGCCAGCTACAGCCCCTGAGCAATCATCTTAGCTGCTTTGAGCCTCACTGTCAACATTTCTACCATCCATCACCTCCTGAGCAGACTGACGCTGTTGAGCACATGCAGGGATTCATTCAATTTTCAAAAGATCCTAGGAGATGGTTACCGCTGTTCTCCCCATTTTGCAGCTGGAAAAACTGATGCTCACCGAGATATGACTCACTCAATCTATATCCCCAAGAAAGGGGAGAGACAGTATTTTGCCCAGGCCATGTGGTTCCAGGGTGTCTGTTACAAAAATCTCTGCACTACCAGGAATGTAGCCACCGTACTTGCTGTGCAGGAACACAAGTGCATCGGTCAGCACCATGGCTCTATCACAAATGCCCGAGACAATCAGTGTGAAGTGAGAAAAGGCTTATGTCCATGATCAGCCCGCATCATTGCCTTTAGGATTGTGGGTGGGAACACATGTTAAAACAGAACCACTCATTGGAGGCTGGGCCACAGAGGTGAGAGAAGTCTGAGGCCCACTGTCCTCCTCAGGGGCACAACCCCAATGACCTTAAGGCCTGCTACTCAGCCTGCAAGTGAGTTTCCCTGCCTCCCATAGTGCCATTCTGGGACAAAGCCATTGCCACTCAGGCCTTTGGAGGACCTTAAAGCACCAAATTATAGCGCACAGAATGTTTCCATTGAGGTAATAATTTATGAAGGCACTAGGCATAGCACCTGCACCGCGTAAGTGCTCACTGAGTGATCATGGCCTTCACAAATAACGTTTCTCCAAAAATAATAATCAAACTATGACTACTACTAATAATAATGATAATAGTAAAATAATGGTCTACTTTAGTAGGAATAACACTTTAAGACACTGCATTAAATATCTGTAATCCCAAATCCTGGTGGGATAAAACAACAAAGAGGATTTAATCTTAGTTTCTATGCATTGGAAATTCGAGAGTAGCTTAGTCGGGATATTGTGGCTCATGGTGTTCCTGAAAATGAACAAAACAATGGAAGAATAAATAATAATATCTAACCTTCATTGAGCACATATCATTCGCTAAGCATATGCTTTAACTCAGTCCTCACAAAGACTTAATAGAGTAGGTACTAAAACAGAAAGCAGCCCAGAGATATGAGAGCATCATCGGGACTTCCTTATTCCTTCCAGGTTTGCTTCAGTGTTTGTCTTCTCTCAGACTTCTCTGGATGACAAGCACAGTCACCATGATGTCTGTGGCCATGACCTTAGAGCTGGTAATCCAAAGGGAAAGAAATAGTGTTTGTCTAGTGTCTATTGTCAAATCCCAACAAAGTCCTCTGATTGGTTCAGCATGGGTCATGTGATCGTGGCAGTACCAATCACAGTGACCATGGGGCATGGCAAGTAGAAGCATTTCCTTGGAGAATGTAAGGGTGCTTAAGATACCACAAATGCTGTCTACTCTGTGGCAGAAGAAGAGCAGTAGTGAAGAGCTGAGGGAAAAGATCTGTGATGAGGCTGGGAGGCAAGTGAGAAGGGAGCATACTTCGTCATCTCACCAAAGATGCAGGGGTGGGGATGGAGCAAAGGCTGAAACCAAAGCCAGTCAACCTCACAGCGCTAAAGTCTCTGCCAAATCACACACTGGGATGAACACGAATGTGCCACAGCCTCCCCAGATCGTACATTGTAATACTTCTAGGAGACCCATTCTCTGCGGTCGGAGTGGCTGTCCACAGGAGTTTAGTTCATCTTAAATATATAGGAAATTCCCTCCTTCTTCCACAATGTTCTTCTGCTGGTCTTATAACACATCCAGTTTTCCTTGAAGTAGCTGAAGATAAAATAGATAATTTCAGACCTTATTCATCCTAGGGCCTTGATACTTGCTGTGATGCTGTTAGGTACCATAGAGCTCTTAGTGCATTGATTCCAGAAGCTTGAGCACATGGAGCAGGCAAACACTGGACCCCAGTGGAGGTAGCAAAGTTAAGAAGGACAAGGATAGAGGGGGAGTGTCTCAAGAGACCCGTGCTTTGCTTGAAATCACTAGAACTTCAGAACTTAACATTTTCCCTATACTTCACTGTCCCTCCAATTCTCTTTCTCTTTTACCTTTGGACCTGAGCACTGATACACATGGGTGCTGGGGACCAGCTCAGCACTGGCCAAGTATCACTACTACATATTCAGTAAATAGTCACCAAAAGTAATGCTACTTTGGAATTCAAGAATGAAGTCAAACTTTTCCTGAAGATACCCTTTAGCTCTTTCAAAAGACCACTTGCAAATGTTTTATAAAATGAGGACAACTCAATGTTATAATTACAAAAATGATTTTATTAATATAGTTTAAGAGTTATTAAATATTATTAACAGTTCAAATTCAATTATAAAAATGGATTAATTATAAAAGAGAGTAAGAGTTTTCCTGTGTTCAGGTTTGTCATATGACAAGGACATGGCATCTTGTTTTCACATGCAAAGACAGCATAGGAGTGTGCTTTGAACTAGCAGTCACTCTATTTTTAGTTGTCTGGTAACCTCTTCCTGCCACACCTGAGCACACTAAATATATACTCAACCCCTCCTGATTCCCACAGAAATATTAAGACACAGTTGGGGCCATTTATGAGGTCAGTCAGTGAGGTTTGGCTTGGGGTATGTATCATATGCTCTCTATAATTTTTCTAAGATGCTCTTTTTGGTTTTGTCCATATAGCACTCATGCCAACAGGTCTCCACCCCAGATCTATCCTCCCAAGAGGGCCCCTGACCTTTCGTGTCCTGGAATACATCAGAAGAACAGGATGGCATGGCCCAGCTGGAAATAGTACTTGGGAAAAAGCCACCAACTTGACTGCTTGCTCTACAGCACACACGAGAGCCATTGCCAAAAATATAATTATCCAGAAATGTGGAACCAAGATGCTGCAGGAGAGAGGGGCTGAGCAGAGTGGATGGGGGAGGGAGGGGACAGAAGGCTGGTGCAAGCAGAGCTAGGGCTAATAGGCAGGCAGAGGACTTTGCAGTGGCCCAGGGGGCACTAGGGAGCAGTAGGCTCCAGGAAGACTGATCTGCAAACGCTGAGTCAGGACACTGTTCAACCTCTCAGGAAAGAGAGAAGACCCTCTACCCTAGGAACACTCATTGTGCAAATGGAGTATCAGGCCATCTCTCCAAAGGGACATACAGTGGAGACTCACCCTGATCTCTTCTGTTCATTCTGTGTGATTCAAACCCTCTAATCCCCACAAATGGTCCTCAAGATATTAGTGATAGGAGCAAATGATGGATGACAGTGTAGAAATCACAGTGGAATATTCTTTACTTGCAGCCTCTGAGGTCTTCGGTTTAGAGGTTCCTGAATAACTGCTAACTGGTGTGATAGTGACAGAAGAAATGACATTTCTCCTTGCACTAGTAATACCCCCTGGATGTTCATGACATGCTTATTAGTAGCAAGTTATGAGACAACTATAAATTGATATCAACACTTTCACTCCTGAGAATGTGCCATAAAACACCTATACATAAATATGGCATTTAGCATCCCGAACCTCAACAGGAACACAACTGGTAGGGTCCTGAGGCCTTCAGTTTTCCAAGGCATTGACAAATAAGCTCATGAGAAATGAAAATATCCAGAAGGCCCCAGAGAAAATCCAAAGCAGGAAAGGGGATACAAGGATCTCAAAACAGCACAGATTACCCTCTGGAACTTTTTAAAAACAGAGATAACCAAATGTCCACATACAGCTGAATGAAATGGTATCTCAGGGCGGGGAGATGGCTCAGTGGAATAAGCGCTTCTCTGGCAAGCACAAGGGCCTGAGTTTAATCCCCAGTCCCAGAGAGAGAGAGAGAGAGAGAGAGAGAGAGAGAGAGAGAGAGAGAGAGAGAGAGAGAGAAGAAAGAAAGAAAGAAGACAGACAGACAGAAAGAAAGAGAAAGAAAGAAAGAAAGAAAGAAAGAAAGAAAGAAAGAAAGAAAGAAAGAAAGAAGAAAAGAAAAAAGAAAAGAAATGGAATCTCTTCTTCCCACCATACTCAAAAATTAATTCAAAATATATCATACACTTAACTGAAAAGGGAACTGGCAAGATAGCTCAGCTGACTAAAGCACCTGCTTTGACAAACTTAAGCAAGTGCGGGGACTGTGGTTCAGTCCCCAGCACCACATGCTGCACCAGTGCAGCCTCTGAGGTGGGCTGGGCTCGTCACTGAGCCAGGGCATAGCGGTGCATGCATGTAATCCAAGCGCTGAAGAGGCTGAAAACAGAAGAATCACTGAGTCCAAGCTATGTAGTGAGACCCTGCAACGACCAAATACATTAAAAGAGAAAATAAAATAAATAAATAAATAAAAAATAAAAGAGAAAAGAATATCCAACAGAATGCAAACGAAAATTTGCACATTACATATATGATAAAGGAATTATATCTAGAATACTCAATGAACTATTATAACTCATTGATAAAATATAAATAACCTAACTTAAAATGGGCAAAGTATATGAATGAACATTTCTCTAAAACTGATATACCAATGGCCAGTCAGAAGAATGCAAATCAAAACCCCAGTGAGATGCTACTTCATGTCTACTTGTTTGGATAAATTTTTTTTAAAAATCAGAAAATAGTAAGAGTTGACAAAAAGGAGAAAGTTGACTCCTAGGTGTGCACCATAAGAACAAAAACACATATTCACATAAAAGGTTGAACATAAGTGTTCATAGGATTGTTCACAATGGTCAAAAAGTAGACACAACCCTGATGTACATCAACTGACAAATGGACAAATGCTATGCATAATCACTATAGAATAGAATATTATTTAGCTGTAAAAATCAACAAAATGCTACTGCATGCTGCAGCATGGATAAAACATGCTAAGTGAAAGATTACTTATTATCTAACTCCGTGTATGTGAAATGTCCAAAACAGGCAAATCCACAGAGACAGAAGTAAATTATGGGTTACTTTCGGTCATGAAGGAGATGGAGAGTGACTTGCTAATTGGTACATGGTCTCTTTTTAGAGTGACGGGAACATTCTGAAGCTGATTGTGCCAGTGGTCATATAACTCTGTGAATATGCTAAATGCCATGAACTGCACAACCCAAAAATGGATGAGTTGTATAATGTATCCAAATAAAGCTGTTGGATGTGTCTCACTGGTCAGCACACACTATCTAAAGACTCAGACATGAGCATTTGCACGACACACACACACACACACATACACATGAGAGATCCAGATCAGCATGAATAGCTGTATTTTTCCAAGACTGATAATGCATAGTGCATAGTTTGGGCATAGAAAGTCCATTGGAAATACTTACATGTAATTTTACCTCCTGAAAAGAATAAGAAGCCTTTGTATCATGACATGGTTATATTCTAGAAGTTTCTTATTTGGAATGCTCCTGGAAATTGGGCCCACATCCTCATTATTGAAGTCATAGAACTCACAATGACAGTATCTAAGGGGAAGCCTGATTCTATTTCCCCCACCGAGAGTTGATGCCTCTTGATCCACATCAGAAAACTGCTTTTACCTGATTCCAAGTAAGAAGAGGTAATGGGGGAAAATTCATTGCACTGAAGCAGTTTGTCCAGGAAAATGGAGGTTTCGATGACTGACACCTGGGCCACTCCCTGTGCAGGGAGACTTGAGAATATTTAGGTGCTTCGCAAGAGAAACCTTCTTATCATGAGTGGTGAACTCACTGGTTAAATGAAATCACTTGGTAGATGATATCAAGCTCAGAAAAGCAATGTAGCTTCAAGGATTTGTTGCACTGCAACTCTACTTTTTTACTCTGATGCTGTACTACTGATGTTTTCTGTTCATTGAGCACTTTGCTGCTCATAATAGTGGGTTCCACAAACACACTCCTTACTTTTATACTGTAAGTTTTTACTTTAGTGAAAAAGTGTCTAGCTGTGCATCTCAGTAGCTGCACTGAGGGATACAGAAAACAATCTTTGTGTCTACCCACTTGGTACAATGAAAGGCAAGGTGTGCGTATGTATGCAAAAGCGCCAAGCCAGAATTAACCCCATGTGATGCTCCATCTAACTGGTTTTGCATATGTTTACCTAAGCATCACAAGGGTATTATATACCCACATGACTCTACAACTTGTTTTTTTAAAGTTTCTCTTGATTTTTCTGGTAGAGATAGCCCAGTTCAGTGCAATGGCACAGGGAAAACCAGATTTGCAAATTTTGGACGTCAAAAGTGAATCATCAGACTACTCATGCATGGATGATGAAGATGATCCATTACAGCAAAATACAAGTTTTCATGACGGAAGAGTGGTGCGGGTGGATGATGATAATGCTGATGAGCTTGACATTGGCCATGTGAGAAAAAGTCCCTGTGACAGTGAAATGGAGCAAGAATCAACTGCTCCAGACACCTGGAATGCAGACCTCCTTGATTTAGATGAGGAAGTAAACAGCAATGTGAGTATATATTTGACCAGTTGAAGTGTTGCAAAATACTCACACAACAAAATGGAAAGATCTACTATTAGAACTAGATCTGAAAATATA
The DNA here is from genome assembly GCA_004027165.1 of Ctenomys sociabilis. Classification (NCBI taxonomy): domain Eukaryota; kingdom Metazoa; phylum Chordata; class Mammalia; order Rodentia; family Ctenomyidae; genus Ctenomys; species Ctenomys sociabilis. The sequence continues at coordinate 59,574 of PVKA01003565.1, forward strand.
CTGAGGGCCTTGACAAGGATGAAACATCAGACAAAATGCCAGCACTGACATTCAGTATTGGGAATTGTAACAAATGAAATGCCATGCAATAAACAAAGGCTGAAATGCAAATAAAACCTTTTGTATGAACCAAATTAAAATATGTATTTATGGTGACACCTCACTAGCTGAACTGAACAGTCATAGGTCTGCTGCACTTAGTAGGGATTTATCATAGTAATTACAGAAATGCAAAAGACTTACGGAAAGTGAGGGGCCCAAATATGGCATGCATGAAAAGACTTGTCATGCTTTCAATTTAGAAATCTATCTGAGAATTCATCCATCAGGTCCTTCTTTGTATATTAATAAACCAAATGACATGGTGAACAGGCATACTGCTCCCATCTCCCAAACTAATCGGAATGTGACATTCAACACTTGGTTTTCAAGATTCCTGCTGATGTTACATCTGCTAACGGAGCACAAGTTGGCAGGAACTGAACACAGGAACAAAGCACAAATTTCAAATGAAATGTTGCAATTGGAAAACAAAATTATATAATATAATCTTTGGATTTCAGAAATATTTACATTGGCCTTGTACATGGCAAAGAAAAACAAACTGGTACTGCTGATGTCAACATTTCACCATGATGAAAATATTGAGAAGGAAACCTTACAAAGTGGAAGCCTAAGACGGAAACTTTCTGCAACAGAACAAATAGCTGAGTAGATGTTGTTGATGAGCTATGCAGCACCTATGCTGTTACTTGAAACACAAAGCATTGGCCAAAAGTTGTGTTCTTCTCAATCCTAAATATGTGTGGAGTAAATTGTTTGCTAGCTTATAAAAACATGACAAGTGCAAAATACCAGAGAATTTTTCTTAGAAGATTGGAACTGGAGCTCTTAAAAGATAATTTACAGCAGTGAAAAATGAAATGCTTCTTCATAAGGAACTATGCAAAAAAGTTTGGGTCACACATGTGAACGGACAAGCAAGGAGACAGTGAAGACCTACAGCATCATGAAGACCTACAGCAACAATAGGAAAACCAAACAGCATGTCAGTGGTACCTTACAAGAAAGGATAAGAAAAAAATCATAGGTGCTATCAGTGTAAGCAACACCTGTATACAGGACAAGTAATTTTCATGTGTGAAGACTGCTTTGTATGTAACAGTTGAAGCAAAGCTTATTTTTGTTGTAGAGTTCTATTGGTATTTCCACTGTAGTTCAGATAGGATTTTGTATCTAATGTCATTTTTAAGCAAGTAAACAGGTGATGCAAAAATGATTGTCTGTCCTAAGAACTCATTACACATTTGCTATTTTGTTTTGGGAATATCTTCTTTCCCTGCTAAGTGCATGTTCTACAGTGTAGTAGGACACTCCTGACAAAGCAGGAGGAGAAGGGTGGTCACGAGACTGATCTGCACCATAAGAAAGGAAAGTTAAGCACATGTCCTGTCAGTGTAAATGAGACATGTGCATGAAACATGTCGTTGTCATGTGTGAAGACTGTCTAGGGCGTGACAGTTGAAGCAAGTATTATTTCTGTGGTACACTTCTGTTTGTTTCAACAGTAGCTCACCTAGGTTTCTATTTCTGATGTTCTGTTAACAAATACACAGCTGATGCAAAAATGTTCTACACACTCATTCATATTTAACAGTTTATTTTATTGACATCTCATTGTCTTATTATTCATTATTTTTTTTATTTTTTATTTTTTTGGCTGAACCAGGGATTGAACTCAGGCCCTTGTGCTTGCCAGGGAAGCACTTATTCCACTGAGCCATCTTCCCAGCCCCTGTCTTATTATTCAGATGTGATAATTGAACAAAAACTCTTTTGTAGAGTGGTACTTGTATTTTCATTGTAGTTCATGTAGGAATTTTTCTGATGTTATCTTTTAGGTTTTGTAAGCAAGTACACAGCTGATGCGAAAATGTTAATGTCTGTTCTAAACACACAATAAGAGTTTAAGACTTTATTTTATGCCTCTGTTGACTACACATTACATAATATGATAAGACCCTCCTGATCAAACAGCAAGACCAGAGAGATGTGAAGCATGTCCTATAAGAAGCCCAGGAAACCAAAACATGTATGGAACCTGCTGTCATCATGTCTGCAGACTGCCTTAGGAGTGATAGCTGAAATAAAGATTATTTTTTGTACAGTGCTACAGAAATTTTCTTTGTAGTTCATATAGAAATTTATTTCTATTGTTCTTTTTAAAATTTTGCACACCAAAGACCAGTTGATGTTAAACATTTTGATGCATTTTTATAAATAATCAACAAATACTAGAATGCAATATTTTATGGTTTGGTATTTTTTCTGATAAGCGTTCATTACTTAATACAATAAAACTCGCAAAATTAAAATTAGCAATTCATTAGCAGAAACATTCCAAAAATAAATGATGGTCTGTCACACCTATGGTTATTGGCCTTTATAACAAAATAAGTGTTATGCTCCATGAAGCACCTACATGCCTGCTCCTCTAATCCTCTGAGCTATTCAGTGAAATCAAACCTTTTATCATGGACACTGTGCAGGTGCTAACTGAAGTCCAAGGCCAGGTGAAGCTCTGAGTCCAGCTCTGCCTGACACCACCGCTAATTCTTTTTCTTTTTATTTTTTAATGTGTTTGGTACAGAGTCTAACTACTATACAGGTGTTGCTTACACTGATAACACCTATGATTTTTTTCTTATCCTTTCTTGTAAGGTACCATTGACATTCTGCTTGGTTTTCCTATTGTTGCTGTAGGTCTTCATCTGCCTTCTTGCTTGTCCGTTCATATGTGTGACCCAAATTTTTTTGCATAGTTCCTTGTGAAGAAGCATTTGGTTTTTCACTGCTGTAAATTATCTTTTAAGGGCTCCAGTTCCAATCTTCTAAGAAAAATTCTCTGGTATTTTGCACTTGTCATGTTTTTATAAGCTAGCAAACAATTTACTCCACACATGTTTAGGATTGAGAAGAACACAACTTTTGGCCAATGCTTTATGTTTCAAGTAACAGCATAGGTGCTGCATAGCTCATCAACAACATCTACTCAGCTATTTGTTCTGTTGCAGAAAGTTTCCGTCTTAGGCTTCCACTTTGTAAGGTTTCCCTCTCAGCCTCCCAAGCACTGGGATTACAGGCATGCACCACAGTGCCCTTGTCTTGGTGGCCTGCTTAGTGCCCCCAGGGATGGGGCTGTCATGGCATGTGATTCAAGGGATCAAACCCCCAGACCCTGAGCTTGCCAAAGCATGCACTTAGTCCACTGAGCTATCTCGCTGGTATCACACCACTAATTCTTAATCACTTGTGCTTCTAAAATAGTAGTGCTAAACACAAGCTCACACATGAAGAGGGGAGGAATGGCAGAGGAAGGGAGCAGCATAGTCCTTGTCCTTTGGCCATTATGTTGGATAACCCTTGAAACTCCAAAGAACCCACATGTGTGAGTACAGGATGCGTATAAGACAGGTCCCCATCTCAGATAAGAACTGGAAATAGAGAGGATTTATTACCCTGAGAAGCCTCTCTGCACATGGTGCCAGAGACAAGGGGGCTCCCTCCAGGCCTGGTGAGGCTCCTGCACCCCTGTGTCCACATCAAGACTAACAAGGCTTCTCTTTGGCAGCAGTCAGGACACCCCAGAGATGAGGCTGCAGCCCCACCCAAGGCCCCCTTTCCTGTCTTCCTGCTCCTCACAGCCCATTCAGGATCCCACCCGAGGATGAAGGAGAGGAGCTTAAGGAACGCGTCTGCCCAGCACTGCCCTGACTGGTTGCTCCTCGGGCGATCCATGCTGGGCCAGGAGGAGACCAGGGCAAGAAAGAGCACATGGCCTGGGCCAGTGGGGCCCAGGCCAGACCCCCACATCAGCTGTCATGGACCCTGTGCTTCACCTTCTTTTTTTTCATTTTTTTTTACTATGAGATAATTTCAAATTGTGTTAGTTACTCTTCTCTCATTGCTGGGACAAATACCTGACAATCAAAATGAGGGAAGGAAAGGTTTATTTAGCTCACAGTTAGTGTAGGTTTCAAGATACTGCCCCCACTTTCTAGGGTCTGAAGGAGAGGCTAGGGCTCTGCCATGTCCAGGATGACCCTCCCCACATCTCTGAGGGAGTCTGCTGGCTTGAGTGGGAGGTTGGGAAGGTGGGAGGTAGGGGGAGGAGGGGGGAGGCAGAGTGCATGCTGCCAGTTTAACGGTTTACACCTCTCAGGCCCCGCCCTTCAAGCCCTGCCCTGGTCCTCTGGCCCTGCCCCCTCAACCATACCTGCTCCTCAAGTGGCTACCTCCCATGATTTACATGAGGCTCTGGGGGGACAGCTAGATACAAACCATAACACAGATGTACCAAATTTTGCAAGAATTGTGCCAAGAATTCCCCAAAAGTTTTTATCCAGATGTCCCACACAGATCTTATCATGTTTTCCTTTCAATATATATAGAAATACACATATACATACAAAGTTAGACACAAATAGGTATATACAGGGATCTTCATACAAAATTCACATACTAGTGTGTATGCCAGTACAATTACATATGTGTGCATATATGCACACTACATAAACACTGTACAGGGACATGCATATACATGCTACAACCCAAGGATGTCTCTAGTTCCAGTTCAACACCACAGCGCTCATGATTAGCTCTTCCTCTTTTCCATATGTGTAATTCACTTCTCTTGGATAAAAAGCCTCATTGCCATTTATACAATATATTCACCAATCCCAGAATACGCCATGTTTTCAGAACTGCTGGTCTATCCATCCTCAAGACAGAAACTCAGGTTCATTAGGGTTCTTCTGCCCTTTATGAAACACTGGGGTGAGCGTCCCTCACACCTCCTTCCAGTGAGAGGAAGGCGTTATTCATCTGAAATACTTTCTGTTTCTTTTCATGCTTTAGGACACCTTGTTAGTGACAAGCCTTCATCAGATTGTACCCCAGTATACCCTAGCTCCTTCCTTGCCTTGCTTTCCTCTAGCATGCATCACCACCTGCTTCCTCCCAGCTGTGCTGACCCAAGCCTGTGAGGGCTGGGACTGCTGTCTTGGTCACTGCCTGGCATACAGTAGGAATGCAGCCAGAATGTGTTGAATGAATAAATACTTACACACGAATAAAAACCCTCCCAACTTAAAGTCTGCACTACACTTGAAATGTATTTGCTGGTGTGTAGCAGAAGTGACTTCACATTATTATTTCCAGTTGTAAATAACCCACACTGGAGTCTCCGCAGCAGCCGTACTCACCTTTGAAATGTCCCTGCCGGTGCACAGACCAATGCCTTGGTATCTCATTGGCCCCACCTACCTTCCAGCTTTCTGACTTCCTGTACCAAGAGGCCCCTTAATCTCCATCCTAGCCTTCTGCAGAGGGGCTGGGAAGAGTGAGTGTCCTGTGAGTCTCCAGGAGCCCAGAGCCCACTTGGCCCTAATTTCACAATGGGTTTCTTCCGAACTCCAAGCAGAGCCAAGATTCCCCAGAGGGGGACCATGCCTCTGCCTCCACCTTCCTGTCCATGTCAGAGCAATTCCCCTACCCTGCTTGTCATGGGCCTGCTGCTCTGCTCATATTAGTTACAGATGATGGCAATCAGAGGCTGAATCTCTCTGGCTCCTGGTAGAATACTGAGACAGAACTATAGCTATTTTAAGATTTTAAGCAGATTTAAACTTAGTGCTTCAAAGAAAGTCAGCCAGCAAGGAAAATATGGTAACTGTTGCTTTAAATTATAGCTATCATTACTTCAAAAGGATATTCAATCAGAAACCACTGAAGACTAAAACTATTTACATCTCCTGACACTTAAAAGCAAGCGAGCAGTTTTAGCCTGTCAGCTTTGGACACGTTGGCTACAAAGAAAGAGGCACCTCAGCGCCCTGCAAGGAAAAACATTTTCCAGGAAGCAGGAGCTGATAAGGTATCCTGAAGTCCTTTCCATCTCTCATCCACCATCTAGGAAAGATTTGGGGTCTGGAGCATTCGGCCCTGCTCTGTTCTGCAGGCAATAATCCCGTAGGCCCAGGAAAAGCAGGCAGAGTGCCCTTCACGGCCTGGCCTCTGGCCTCCAGGGCCTTGCCTGGGGAAATCCTGTCTTATTCCATTAATATGAGTTCAGGACAGAACTGTGCCCTGCTTCCTCACAAGCCCTACTTCATGAACCAGACAGGAAGGCTGGGTTATGTATCAATCAGAATCAGAGCAAATGGAGTCCTTAACTCACAAATGCAATGGTCAAAAGCATGCGCTTCAGAAACAGACTTCTGTGGGTTGGGGTTCACACTGTTTAATTCAATTGCTGTGTGACTTCAGACAAGTGACTTGTCCATATCTCTCCGACATTCAGCATCCTCATCATAAAACTGGATTGATCAGAGTCCAAATTTTCAGATTTTTGAGAATTTTAGATGAGAGGCAGAAGTCACTTTATTAGGGTGATGCTAATTTACAGTAAAAACTGCCACAATTTCAGTAGCATGGCATAATGAAACTTTCTGCCGTGATCACAAAACAGTTCGAAGTAGGTGTTCCCAGTCAAAGATTAGCTGTGATGATCTTTGCTTTCAAAATTCTTCCATCATTTCCCAGGGTTCTTTGTTTCCAGAGATGCCTCTTCTTCATGTTGTCTCTCACTTGAGCCCACCTGCAATCAGTCATAGCCACCGAAATGTAAGACTTAAGAGCAAAGCCACAATCTCTGTTGTTTACAGCCAAATTCCAGAAGATCTTAGTGCCAGGCACACAGAAGGAATCAATAAGCGCTGGCTAGAATAATTTAATTAGCAATAATCACACCTCAGATAAACCTCATTGGTTGCGATACTGCTGCTGTGCAAAGCTGGCTAGAAGAATTTAACAGTACAATCCAGGACCCTGTCACATTCCCGCACATGGTAGGTGCAGGTTAGTAAATGTTACCGAATAAGCCATTCATAAGTGGTACACAATTCCAGAGAAAAGATATATAGACATTGTCTATACCACAGGCTGAGGCCATGGATCAAATGCAGCCCTCTGTCTCTCTTTGCAAATAAAGTTATATTGAAGTACAAATCCATTTATATGCAAGGAAGGCTGGGAAATGTAGTCCCTGAGCCTGCTAGGGAGAATGACACACTATGACAGAAAGAGCTCAGATCTTCAGGTCAGGTAACTATCACTTACTGAAAGCACTTAGTACAGCATTGCTCATTAACATTTATTAATATTGTTTTAATTTGTTATTGTTAATCCTACCTTCCCAGTATACAAACAGAGAGTTCTGTATAAGTTTGCAGGTAATAAATGGCAGAATTAGTATTGAGACAAAACCTCTTGGTCTCCAACCCAACCAGGAAGGTAGGAAAAAAAATAAATTTCTACTCAGGGAATTTACTTAATGGAGAGAGACTTTGAAGCTTTGTTCCACAAGATTTAGGAAGCCAACATTTCCGGCTGCTCAAAGCTCTGCTCTTCTCCTGGGTTCTGGAACCAGATCTTTCAACCTGCACTGCTCACCTTTAGTCCCAGCTCCTGGTCACCTCCTACCTTCTTGGACCAGAATCTTCCAGAAAGCAAGAGTCACAAGAGATCCCCTGGCTGAGCTGAGATCCAGAGTTTCTGGGTGGGAGCTGGTGCTCACCCAGCTTGGCCAGGAAGCTGTTCAAAGCTCCCACCTTCTCCCTGCCCTGAGCCATGACCTATCTGCCTCCATCCTGCAGGTAGCACATCACTGGTTTTCTTGGACATACCCCAGCTCCTCCTTTGCCAGGCACAGGTGATCTGTGAAGCATGGACAAGTCACTGCCTCCAAACCCTCAGTCCCACCACAAGGCAATGTCACCTGTTTTGTTCTATGGAGATGCACAACAGTGAGCTTAGAAGTCTCAAAGCATTACAATCAGTGTCTTTCATAATAGGTATATGTTAATTTTCAACTTCCTCTAATAAGTTCTATTTTCTTTTAACAGCACATAGATTTCCTTTACTCTAATGTATACAACCTTGTCAATCAAATTATGATGCCCTACCTTTCTGTCCAGTGAGTGGGTACATGACGCCAACTCAGCCAATCAGACTCGTCCCTGAGACTTTGACTCTTAAGTGGACTCACAAAGTATGACAGAAAAGCAAAACTATTTCCCCCTAGTGAGCAACCCATCCCCACCAACACACACACACACACACACACACACACACACACACCCCTGAATTTTACAACACTCATGACTCCCTGCTAAGAGTTTGCCTTGTTTTTTCAATAAAATCATCAACTCCATGGAGGCAGGAATACTCTCACAATGGCTCTGGCCTTCTCTTTCCTCCTAGCTGGGTTTGCAAAATAGTACTGAGGACTCAGCACTCCACAACACCAGTACTAACAAAGAACAGGCTCACACTCCCAGCTCTACTGACGTGGAACTGTGTGGCCTTGGGCAAGTGCCACAGACACTCAGTGTTCCTCTCCTCAGCTCTACCTCACCGAGCTGTTCTGAGTATTAAAAAAGGAAAATGTAAGTAAATCATTAAATGTATGAAAAGAAGTTGTTGCAATTATCACAATTATTATTGATACTGACGCTGGAAGGCAAAAAGAAAAAAAAAATTTGTTAGCTGTGAAAGGAGTCTAGTCCTTTCCAGGGAATAACTGGCATCAACAAAGGTTTTACCAAGAGCTCTATAATCATGGAAATGACTTTGAGATCATTCCATGCAGACTCCCTTGACAACTTCTCTGCACCTACTGTGTGCCAGGCAGCACTCTGGGTGCTGTCTAACAAATTGTATTTTTCACCCTGGATGCTGTCAGATGTTTTTTTGTTTTGTTTGTTGTTTTGGTCTTGGTTTTTCTTTTTTCTTTTTTGAACCTGAAGGTGTAAGCAATAAATAATTCCCTTTCTTTTTTTTCTTCAAGAATTAGAAGTATGGCAGAGAGACCCCATTTTCTAAACAGATGTGGTTTCCACCTTCTTTTTAAAAGGAATCTTTCATTTCCAAGGTCAGTCCTTCTAGGCTTCTAGAGTCAGCCCCTAAGGTCAGGGACACCTCTCAAGTTCCAGCAGCTCCCTGAGTCAGTACCTGACTAATAAAGGGTCATCAGGTACCCTGAGAGTCAGCCTGACTGGGCCCCCAAAGGAGCCACAGCTGAAGGAGAGAGCAGAGACCCAGTCTGAAGAGCCCCAAACAGAAGAGCTGCTGGCTTTGCTGGAGCCCCCAGAGCACCAGTCCTTGCCCATCAGCAAACCTTAGGGACCTGAGGGACAAAGGAACATGCAGAGTTGTGGCAGGTGGGCAAGACAAAAGGACTCTAGGCAGAACCTGACTGACCTGATCTACGTGCCCCTCCCTAGACCTGCTTCCTACTCTCAGCCTCTTTCCTTTGGCCAGGAAGCTGACACCAAAGGTCAGAATCAAAGAGGCCCTGTGTCCTGTCCCAACCACCCTCTCCTCCACCCCACACCCAGGGCAGCAGGACAGTTGGCCCCCAGGGAGGCCTGGCAGGAGAACAGAAGGGGTCAGAAAGGGAAGAGTAAGGAGCAGGGTATTTCTCCTCAGGCTCCTTCCTTGTGGGCAACAAAAGCAGGCTGCGAGTCTCAGCAGATGGCCCAAGGTCAGAGAATCAAGGTCATGGGGGGCCTCTCTGCTCTCCCCTCTCTTCTGGACTCTGAGAATCATTTCCTCCCCTGACTGTTTGGGACTAGAGGTAGCAACAGCTCCACTGTTATGACCTTGGGTTTTCTCGTAGTGAGGAAAATAATGTTTCCTGAAAATCTTCTCAAGTGATCCTGACCTTCACTTATTGATGGCCTGGTTGCTGAGCTGCTGCCAACATGGACCCCATTTTCCACCAGCTCCAAAACTGGAGTCCCCAGAGGATCCTAGAGATTGCGGGGCCCCGTCCATGCTCCTTGAGAAGGCAGCCATGAAACACGCTGTCCTTGACAGGTAGGGGGGAGCAGACAAGAAGCATGTCCCCTGCTGTTGACAAGCATGGATCTTTCTAGTCAAGACACGGACAGCCTTGGCCCCAGTGTGCACTGGGAGGAGGGTGCAGAGGGGAGCAGAGGAAGAGGACTGCAGGATGTAGCCAACCGTTACCTAATTATTTTCCTCTGGGGAATGCTGTCTCCGGCCAAGGGATCATAAAATACTCACCTGATTTAGGAGGAAATGGTGACACAAGATGCAGCTCCATGAGCACTTTGCACTAGACAGTCCTCATGATAAGTCGTGGGGGACTTAAAAGGTTGCTGACATTTTCCGTTATGTATCTTTTCATTAGAGGTAACTATCACTTTAAGCAAATTGTTTCAGGGCCTGGAATGTAGCAATAAGTGATCTAATTATTGTAGGTTGTAATTTAGGAAGGTTCATTATGTCACAGACATTATGACTCCTGGGTATTACTAAAGGACTCATTTGTAGCCCTTGAAATGATTTTCTCATGAACACAGATAATGTCACCCATAAAGCTAGAGTGGAGCTCTAAGATGATTTGACAGATATGAAAGTTTGGCTTTCTTGGGGACTAGATTTTGAGAGGGTCATAAACAAGTGAGCAGATGGTATATGTGCCAGACTTCCACTGAGCTAAGGGAACCCCAGTTCTGACTACAGCAATGGTGAAACTTTCCACTGTTACCAAATATCGAGCAAGTCATTTAGGACAAAGGTGACATTAGATAAATGCTACCAAGAAGCCTGTGTGTGAATGAAAATATTGAAGTATTTTCAATCATGTGGAACCAGAAATCCTAAGAAATGGATGACTTTGTATTTTTCTTTTTTCTTTTGTAGTTTCAGTTCCCAAAAGAAAACACACCTGTGATTCCTGTACCCACACACTGACACATGCTTTCCACTAAACCACCAAGTTGCAGTTGTGTTACTAGAGCATGGCAGAGGCTAGTTAGTTTTTGTCCTCTAACTTTTTTCCCATTTTCTTCTGCCAACCAGTTGGACTGTATTTCCCATCCTCCCTTGTGGTAGGAGAAGCCTGTGACCGAGTTCCGGCCAATAGCGTGTATGCAGAATAGATGCACACCACCACCACGCCAACTCCCAGCCAATCATAGCAAGACATTCTATGCTTTCTCTGCCTACCTCTTCCCGTCACAACACAAAGCCCCCGTTGGAAGGCAGCTCAGCAGTTACAGGGGACAGTAGAACCACCAGATTAAAGAGCCTGGACACTGAGTTGCCTCCTACCCACTACAAAGAGGATCTTGACATGAATGAAAGTTAAACTTGTGCATGTTCTGAGCCATGAGGAATTGTGAACTGTACTCTGTAGTATCTATATCCTTCACTAGTACAAGTCTAGGAGGTTATTCATTAAATTGGTGCTTCTCAGCACTATCAGCTAAGAGTTCATGGGACTCTATGCTATGCAGTTTGTCTTATAAAAGCAATATGTTCTTTCAAATATTTTAAAGAGACTTGAAGAAATTTAACTTCCAAAACTCCCAACTCACAAACATTGCCAGATATGAACAAAGCTGAGCACCACTGTAAAACTACGTGAGGCCTGCTCCACACGAACAATAGTTGTTTTTGTGGTGCGAGAACATTAAGTTTCTTCATTTCAACTAGGTTTGAATACATACCTCAAACTAGAGAGATAGAATATTTCAACTGGCCAGGACTGGGTCACATGTCCATTCTTAGAATTTAAGTCAGTTCCCCCACACCAAATGGTCTGAGAGCTGGAAAGGGAAACTAAAGTATTGTTCCCAAAAGAAAGGGTCAAGGGATGATGTACAGGTAAGAACTAGATACAGAAATCACACATCAGCTTCCATGAGAAAATTAAGACGGGACTCTAGGGACTTTCCCAAGAGCAAACAAAGAGGACAACGGAAAGAGCCATCTTCTGCTGTTTTCCCCCTTGCCATGGCCATGGCAGCACAGGACGACCTGTCTGGGGGGCAGCCAGCTTTGGTACGATAACCCCCAAATTGCCAGCCACTGTAGCTAATTATAACCCCAAAGGAACCATGTTTCCTAATGCATGGACCATAAACCCATCACTTGTCCTGAGGTTGCAGAGGGATTTATAAAAGGCTATTCATCTCATTAATAATTGGTCCGCTGCCAACTTAAGTGGTTTAGTGCTGTTAACTGTAAGTATATTTTTAATGTAAGGAACTTACTCCCATTAACTGTCTTCTCTTTTGAAAATATGGCCAAGTAAAAGGCTGGAATTTCACAAGCTGAGAGAATCACCTGGCATTAGCCTACCTCTTAAGACTTTACCTGCGCAGTGAGTTTATTTCCAACATCAGACACCAGAGGACAAAACTTCTTTTTCATGGTATAGGTATGGAAGGAAAATCCACAGTGGTGCTGGCCTTCCGCATTTTATTTTATTTGAAGCCTGCTTGTGCAAAAATTGTCTAATTCCTAACATCAGGGGACAGACATTGACAAAGGCTTTCAGGGTGGCATTTCCTGGCGGGCAGCATTGCCTTTTTTGATGACAGGACACTTAAATCTGTGCTTCTTACTGCAGAGGAACGTCTTGCAGACATAATTTTTGAGAAGTATTTGCATCTTGGTTTAATAAATATTGTTGATGGTCCCAAGAGGTAACTTGGTAAGGTTATTTTCCATTTGCCATTAACCTGCAGAGCAGCTTGAAGCCAGGACAAAAACAAAACTTTCCTGGGAGGATAATGACAGTTATTTGTTTCACTAGCCTTGTTCCTTGTGAGACTCACAGAGCCTCAAGAATGTTCTTCTGAGCCAGTCACAAATCTGAATTCTTCCAGCTGATTATGATTTAAAAATATGAGTTATTGAAATGTTTAATTTGGTCCAAAGTTTGCATCAGTTGCTTAATCCCATGGATTTGAAACAAAAGGGGGAAAGTATGTAAAAATCCTCATAGGACTTTTCCAGACCTTTCTTGGCTTTTGCCAGGCTGTGATCTAATCCTAGAAACCTCCTCTAGACTGTGGGGGCCTAGCTAGTTATTTAAGCAGGTTGGCTGTGCATTTTGCAAGTGGCACTCAACACCTATCAATAATCAGATGTCTGAGCCCTAGACACTTGTACTTCAATTGCAGCTGCATTTTATGACCTCAAGGTTGTCTAATCCCACCTATAACCATGTGGAAGTTGTGGGAAAGTCTATAGGGAGAATAGAGTCAGTTTGGGGAGGATCAGTTCTGATAAATCATCTCTCTAAATGTGAACTGGCTTTATGAAGATGTTAAGCACATTAGACATTTTCCCTCACATATCCAGCTGTTTCTTCTAACTGTTTCCAGAGAACCCAGACAGAACCAGACAGGCTCCAAGGGAAAAGGTCCCAGCATCACTAGAAAACAGAAACCATCCCCTCTCCCATCCCAGTGAGAGGAGACTCCACAATGTGAGCCATCTCACCTCAGGGGTGTGTGGTCAGCAGAGGTATATGGGCCTTCTTTTGGAATCAGCTATCCAGGTTCCTATCTTACCCACTCTTGTTTATCTTAAGGCAGATCCAGATGTTAAACAGATACATACTCTTTAAAGTTTCTGTATTTTTAAAGAAAGAAAACAAAAGCACTTGTGTGTCTTCTGCATTCCCTCCCAGTGAAGCTAAGCAGGGCAAAGGCAATCAAGTCCAAAGAGTCCGTGCCTGACAGCTCATTGCCAACGACGATGGCTCTGCAGGGCTGGAAACATCTGGAGTGTGGAGATGAGGCTTGTGTCTCTTGGAGCTGGAAAAATACACACAGCTGAGCAGCTGCCAGGGGCCAGGAAAGGAGCTAAACTTCTCAGTTCCCCCAGTCCTCTTGAGGTCAATATTCCAAAGGCGAGGACTTCGTTTGACACTGTGTTCTGTCAGAAGCCCTCACTTTGCTGGACTGCTCGCTGGAAGCTTCTTCTGCAATTCTGAAGGCATGGGCAGCGAAAGACCTAAAAACAAAGAATGGTAAGCACTGCAGGCAGCCATAGCCACACCTACTCAGACCAACACTGCCAGATGTATTCTCTCAAGTATTCTCTTCACACAAGTTGCCCACAAGGTCAGGATGGTGACTGGCATCCCCATTTCATGGTTAAAAAACCTGACACACAGTGGCCATAAGCAGGACCCTAAGGAAAACCTCTTGTGCTGAGTCCTTGGTCTCCTTGTTACCATGTTATAAGACACTACTGGGTTGCCATGTTCATCTTGATCATTCATGGCTGCATGACCTTGGGACAACATCTTGTACTGAGTTCCACAAAGAGACGTTAACAGTCATCCTTGCTTTATAAGATTGTGGTGAATAGCAAATTAGATAAAAGTGTAAAATCAAAAACAGTGCATGATATACAAGAAGTACTCAGCAACGATGATCGTGATGGCATTGGTAGTAATGACGATATCACGTACTTAAAACTGTTTCTAGAAAAGCCTAGACAGCAACTTCTCCCCCAGCATTCTCTGGGATACAAGAGGATGATGATGATTAGGTGGCGCTATAATCTTTTATTTCTTCCCAAAGTCAACTATTTGAGGAGATCAAAACATGGACACATCCACTTCTATTCTTCCTGGTCATCTTTGAAAGGTTCTTGGATTAGGTGTCAGCAAAACTCCAATGATGCTCACAGCTGTCCACACCAGCCCTGATCCTCAAGCATCTGCACAGTAGACTTTTGGCTACAGTTAGAGGTAATATAGATAACACTTAGCTTTCTGTTTAGAGAATAAAGGATATAAGAAAGCCTTGCCCCACCTCTTTCTCTTCATATCTAATATCTCATGGTTTCTTTGTGCAGAAAAACCATTTGCAAACCCAGCAACAAAAGTAGCTGGTGCTTTCCAATGGCACTGTCTCCGCTCCTCCCTGAATACACGGCCCCCATCCCTGTTGGGTCACATGACTCAGTTCTGGCCAATGGTTTCTCTTTTTCTTTTTTTTTGGCAGAACCAGGGATTGAACTCAGGCCCTTGGGCTTGCCAAGGAAGTGCTTATTCCACTGAGCCATCTCCCCAGCCCAGTTCTGGCCAATGGGTCGTGGGCGGAAGTGACGCCCTCCATTTCCAGGCATGCCCAAGTTCATCCTTCTTTCTCTTTGGCCAATACACCAGCAGAATAGAAAGGACTTTGTAGACTGGAGCAGGGCTGTTTCAGGATGCAAGCAACTTAGATCCCTGAGTTACACATGGAGGAAAGCTGTCTATCCATCAAGAATCAAGAACAAGAAATAAATGTGTATTCTATCCAACACTGAAATGTGGGAGCTATGCTCTCAAGTGTGAACTGGCCCTGACTAGCTCAGGTTGAAGTTATAGCAAACTTTAAAGTATGACTTAGCCAGAACCACACAGCTGTCTAGGAATACAGGTTTTAACTCATCGTCCACAGCATTCAGCATTAAAAATTAATTTAAAATGTCACCTACCAGCTCCTCACACATAACAGGCTTTCTGGGTTGGATAGATAGATAGGATGGGTGGGGATAGATGTGGGTGAGTGGTGGGTGAATGGAGGAAGAGATGTATGGGAATGGATGGGTGAGTGGGGGGGGTGAACAGATGCACAGGCAAAGGAGGTGAGTGGGAAATCAGTGTGCGTAGAGCCTGTGATCATTTATCTGTAAAATTGTCACTATGTTCACCGAGGAGGACCAGGATGGGTTTGTTTCTCCTGAAATGAGGGAAGAAGCAATGTGATAGGCCCAGAATTCTCAGAGATGGGCAATCTGGTTCAGGGTTGTGAGGCTGAGTACAGCTGGATGCCTGCTGGAATTACCAGGGGACTTATCCATGCGACTCACAGAGCTTTTCAGTGCCATGTTCCAGAGGCCACTCAGCTCTCCAAGACAGGACTGAGCCCAAGTCCAGATAGCGGAAGCTGGATCTTGGCCCCTCGCAGTCTGCCCCTGGGGACTGGCCAAATACGAACACAGGATGTGTATGGAGAGAAGAAGGGCATGTTGCCCCTGGGATGAGCTCCGCCCACCAGCCACCTGCTTATCTCCTCCTGTGCCCAGCCAATGGGCTGAAGTGCACCTGCAGGACCCTCATTCCACGGGGCTGCAGCTGAGCCCTGCTTCTCTCTGCGCTCTGCAGGGATGGTGGCACCGGAAGGGATTCCCTCCTCCCAGGGTCGCATGAGCATCTCTGCCTCTGGCAAGAAGGCCCTTTAAGCCCGTCTTTATGTCCTTATCAGTGCTCCACGGCAGGCCCAGGTGCCAGGCCTCATTCACTCAATTACCGTCTTCGCAGGACACAATGCTCTCTTCTGTGCGCAGATAGAGACACTTTCATGGCAAGGGTTCAGAGCTAAATCCTCTTTTGATACTGTCAGAAACTCCCTGCCAAGCTGACACTGTATGTTAGAGGGAAA
This sequence comes from Ctenomys sociabilis, assembly GCA_004027165.1. Classification (NCBI taxonomy): domain Eukaryota; kingdom Metazoa; phylum Chordata; class Mammalia; order Rodentia; family Ctenomyidae; genus Ctenomys; species Ctenomys sociabilis. Next base: position 75,899 of record PVKA01003565.1, read on the forward strand.
AGAGCTCACCAATGCAGAAAGCAGAAATTAAATTAAACAGGATATTAATACCTAGTAGTTAAGGAAATGATATTTCCTTTATAAAAAAATTTCTCTGTCTCAGTGCACAAGCCAAAAATGCATCCCTTCTTGGCTGAGCCTGTCAGGCTCTGAGTTTTCTAAAGCAAAACATCCACATGATTTCTCTGAAAAGAGAGGCTTCCGCCAGGCTTCCTTGCCCCCAGCCAGCCCCCGAGCCACAGATCTTCCAGCTTCCCTCAGTTCTACTGAAATGCAGTCTGCTTAATCCTCTGCCCTAGAAGGAAATTGAAACTCAGTTCAAGGGGCCAGATGATTCCTGGTATTTTTTACTTCTTGATTTTCTAAATTTAAAAAATGGATATCACATGACTGCTTGTATTTTTAAAAACGAACAAGAAACCCCTTTGCCCTTCCTCTGAGCTGCAGGACATGAATTTCTCTATCAAGTGCTTGGCTACAGATCATGGTTAATAAATACCAGCTCTGCTATCATGACACTTCTATGAAAAGTATTCCCTGGGTACTTTGTGGGGCCATATATTAATTACACCTTGTAATCCTTTCACCTGGTCCTTGTGACAGTTGTATCATTTTCAATGTGAGTGTATACTGATGTTGTACAATAGTTACAAGGAAAAAAAAAAACTGCAAATGTCTATCAATAGATGCAGGAATAAACAAAATGTGGTATGCCCATACAATGGAATAAGATTAAGCCTTTAAAAAGAAGGAAATCTGACATAGGCTACAGTGTGAATGCACCTTGAAAATAGTACATTAAATGAAATAAGCCTGGCACAAAGAGACAATAATTGTACATGCCTACGCACCTGAGGTCCCTAAAGCAGTCAGATTCTTAGGGAAGGAAGGAAGAACCATGAATACCAGGGGTGGGGAGAGAGAGAAGGAAATGGGCGTTGAGAAGGCATGGAGTTTCCTTGTTGGAAAATGAAGTTCTGGCTATGGTTTGCAACACCTCAAGAACTGCATACTTCGCATGAGCTAACGCAGCTGATGTTCTATTAGCTCTGTGGTGTCACAGTTGAAATAAATAATAAGAAAAGAAGTGATCAAGGGCTCAGAGTGGTGAAACGGCTGGTTCATGGGCAGCAGCCGCCAAGTGCAGAGCTGACCCAGGGGCAACGCGCCCCTGCTGGCCTGTGACCTAGGCGGGCGCTGGTGGATGGAGCCTGTCTTTGGCACAAGCCTGGCAGGGACCCCGTCGCTGCTGGCCTCTGCACCCGGGCCGCGGCGCCCATGTGTGCAGATCTGCGGATGCGTCTCGGAACCGCGCTGCTCAGCCCAGAAGGTGACAGAAGCGCGAGCGGGGACCCTGTGGCTCCCACGAATGCGGACTAGCCAGAAGAGCAACGACGCCCAGGCGGCAGATAGCAGATGAGAGGCTGCCACAGGTAGGGGCAAAGAACAGGGGCTGACAGGAGGCGTGCTTGGGGATCGAACTGGGGTGATGACAATGCTCTGAGGTGGACTCAGGGTAACAACTTGGTGAATTGACTTTAAAGATTGAATTGTGCCCTTGAGAAGGGAGAAGTCTGTGCCATGGAAAATCTGCCTTGATTCAGTTTTTTAAACAATATAATCCAATTCCTCATGCAGCCTTATACGCTGCTCCGCGGCGCTTCTCTGGTCTTGCTCTCCTATGTCCACCACTTGCTTCCTCCACTCAAGTCGCTGTGGCCTCCTCCCGGTCCCTGAGCAGACAGAAGGGATTCATGCCTCGGGAGCTTTGCGCTTGCGATCCCCATCCACTCACTCCATCCGGGTTTCTAAACTATCTTCTCCTCAGTAATGAGAAAACAGCTCCTTCCCTGTTTCCCTACTCCCACCAACATGTAGGCCACTGCCACGCCCCAGTCACCCCCTCTCCCAGAATGTCTCAGAGAAGCCATGGCTACATGAAAGGGCCCCATCCAGCTACTGACAGGCCTGCCTTGCTAATGGGCCTTTTGCTTTCCTGTATGCTCAAAAATCTTTCTCAAAAACCCCCATGGTCAGACCTGAGCCTCATGAAAGGCTTCCTGGTTGGAAGCTTTCATGGAGGGCTGGTGCCCTGACCCCAGCGCCCTGGCCCTGCTGAGGAAGGCACTGCATCTGCAGAGGATGCTCTGAGTCCTGTGGAGCTCCTGGCTGGGCCTGCCTGCCCGCCCTCTCTGGAGGGGGCACAGTGGGCTCAATGAAATGGTGACCTGCTCCTGGGCCGCATCTGCAGTCCCATCCAGGCATAGGAACACCATGGAGAGGATATAATGGAGTTCCCAGAGTGGGCTCCTTGGAACCCCCTCTCCAGGCTGAGTTTCGAGGTCAGTGGTACTAGAGATGCAGAATTTCTTTGCAGGACTTCTCAGAGCCTGAGAAATTTGATATGACTATATATCTCAAACTCTCCTGAACACACCTGAGCACAGACCCCTCCTCCTCCCTTAGCCCTGCTGAAATCTAACACATATTACTACCCCTACAGTCCCAGGGCAAACTTTAAAAAATGCTGCTTTCAGGATGAGAAGTCTGAACCCCAGCAAGAGGAAAGCTCTCGTCCAAAGTTACAAAGCTGGGCCAACGTCAGACGTCTGAGTTTCAGAGCAAAACCTCTCATTATTAGCCTTGTTTTTGGAAGCTCAGCAGATAAGGAGACACTGTGCTAGATGGAGAAGAGAATGGCTGTCAGCCTTCCCTGGAGTCCTCCCTGAGGAGACCGGAGCGGGAAGAGAAGGACGAGGTTGAGGCCTACAGCCTTTGGGGAGCAGCCCACACTTACTGAGCACCTATTGTATCATGCAGGCCCACCAGCCTAGGAGGCCTTGAGGCTGGACTCCCAGGAAGTTATACTTCTTCAGCGCCTGCGTTCTCAGCCTCAGGGTTGCCAGGGCTCCGTGGAAGCCGTTGTCTCTTGCCAGTCCCCACTGGAACCTTCCAGTCTCCCTGAGGTTAAGAATTTTGCAAATCTCCCTTGGTGAGCTCTCCCCAGGATCTACACCTGAACAGCTCAGGGAAGATGACTGCATGCTCCAGAAAAAAAGGGGGATCTGCGGGGCAGCCAGGTGGCCTGAGACAGCCCTGACCTGCTCACATCCCCCGCCGCTGCGCAGTTTTACAGTAATGGAAAGGGCAGGAAGTGGAGGAAAGAAACCGGTCCTTTGGCCTCCGCTTGCACAGGTCCACAGTGCGCGCTCCTGTCCATCTCCAGTACCCCAGTCCAGCGAGCGCCTCTGACAAGCTCTTGGCGTGGGATCCTCAGACAGAGCCCAGCAGCAAGACTGAGCCCCCATAAATCAGCACAGTTCAGGCTAACAAGTAATTACGTGATTGCAACAAGCGCTGTCAGAGGGGGCAGCCTGCGGCCTGCGCCCAGCACATCAGATAGTTTACATTTTTTCAAACAAAAATAAATCATCAAAATTCATGAAAAATAAAATAAAGCCTCAACAGGAAGGAACAGATGGAAGAAGAAGAGGTAGCAATAATGATGGGCTTAAAAGGAAATGAAGGGGTGGAGAAGTCTCCCCTTGCCAGCTTCTCCGCCAGCCCCCACACACCCTGCACGCCCCGCCCCCTGTCCAGCCCCATCCCGCCCCTCCCCGGCCCGGCCCCGCCCAGGCCCGCCCGTCCTCCCACACTCCTGTGGCTGCCTTTCCTGACAGGCTGACATTCCGTTGATTGTGAGTCTGGGGGCATTAACTTTGATTTTATAAAATATTATTTTGCCCAATGACAGCCTTTTGGCACCCACTTAAATCTGGCTTTGCTTATCTCCCCCTTCAGCCCTGGCTGAAGGCATGAAGGCATTTGTGGTAAGACTGGCAAACAAACAGCAGTGCTGGGTCAGAGCTCCGGTTAAGTATTTTGCTTTGCAAGGGGGGTGGATGAGATAAGAGCTTCATGAAGTGTTAAAGTTACCATGTTACAGAGATACCTGCATACCTAAGTTTATAAAGCAATGTGAATCACAGCCATTACATTGTAGAAGCAATCTCTATCATACCAACAGGCTAGTGAATAAAGAAAATGTAGTACAGTATATGGTGGAGTACTACTCAGCCATAAAAAGGAGTAATATGTGGGAAATGGAGGTATCTTGGAACCATGCCACTAGGTGAAATAAATATCACCTGATTTCCATAATATGAGAAATTCAAAATATAAATGATTCAGAGAGCAAAGTAAAGAGAAATGGTAAAAAACAGGGAGGTAGACTTTGTGGAGAAAGAAAAGAGATCTGTGAAAGGAGGGAAGGGGGCTGTGAAGGGAGGAAGCCAAGATGATCCAGATGATCAGACGCAGGTACTTATTAGACATCATAAAAACATACTAATTTTTTTAAAAGAAAGAGCTGTCCAGGAGCCTTGACCCTACCTAGGATCAGCAACCCTGGAAAGGGTAACTTTTTTTTTTCCTCTCCCTGCCTTCCTAAAGAAATACATGAGGTTGGAGGTGAGGGTGTGACACAGCATGAGGCATCATTCGGGGGGACTCCCCCGAGGCAGCTGGGCTACAGGGAAAGGACCGCGATTGCATCTGAAGGACAGCTGAGCTGTGCAGTCCCTGACAGTCCTGGCCCTAATGGGTGGAGGACATGCAAACAGCCTTCCTGCGGTAACACCCAGCGTGGGCTGAAGTGAGCCTTCTCTCCTACTACCCCTGAGATCACGCGACAGGCTGACCCCAGGTCGAGGGCACGTGGGCACGGCTGGGCACAGGTGTGAGGAGGCACTGGGACTAGCGTGCTCATCAGTGCGAGGGTGCCAGCCCGGAGCTGAGCCAGCAGGGCCAGCGTATGAGCAGCATTTGGGCTGCAGGCGCGAAGGTCGATCACTGCAGCTAACTGTGCCGGCTCAGCAGTAACGATGGCAACCCATTCCCAAGAAGCCCACCTTCGGCCTCCGAGATGCACAAGAGAGCTATAATAGTTAATTTTAGGTGCCAGCATGCCTGGGTCATGGATGCCCAGATAGCTGGTTAATCCTTTTTTTTTGGCAGAACTGGAGATTGAACTCAGGCCCTTGTGCTTGCCAGGCAAGCACTTACTCTACTGAGCCATCTCCCCAGCCCCTAATCATTATTTCTGAGTAAGTGGGAAAGGGAGTTTATGGGAGAGATTGGAATTAGAATTGGAATTCAAACTGGAACTGGAATTGGAAACGATGAGTTATGCAGATTGTTTTTCTCAGTGTGAGCAGGTTTCATTTAATCCAGTGAGGACCTAAATAGAGCAAAAAGATAGGGGAAGGTTGAATTCATTCTTTGACTGATGATGTGACCTGGAACATCAATCAACTGCTCTTGGCATGAATGGTTCTCAGGCCTTTAAACCAAACCACCAGATTTCTTGAGCCTCCAGCTTGTGAGACTTGGGTTTTGAAGCTGCATGAGCCAATGTCTTATAATAAATTTTTGCATATATGTGTAAAGTATAGTATATATGTAGAGATGGTGAAAACTGGGTGGGTGTTATATGTTTATAGTCATGCATTTTTCTTTTTTTGTGTACTTGGTACAGGATCTCATACATAGCTCACACTGGTAGTGAGCCTCCTGTTTTCAGCCTCCCCAGCATAGGAATTATAGGCACGCACAACTATGCTTGGTCTCAGTGGCTGGCTCAGTGCACCTGGGGGCAGGGCCACTGCATGTGGTGCAGGGGATTGAACCCTGATCCCTGCGCTTGCCTAAGCAGTCACTTAGTCTGTTGAGCTATCTCGATGACCCTAGTCATGCATTTCTTAATGACAGGGACATGTTGCAAAATGCATTCTAAGTGATTTTATCGTTATTCCAACATCACAGAATATATGAACACAAACCTAAATGGTCTAGCTTATTACTCCTGCAGTAATCATCTGTACAACTTCTTACTGTACTGAACATTATGGGCACTCATAACCCAATGGCATTTGTGTATCTAAATTTTAGATATTTTAGAAAAGCTCCTAAAAATATTAGGCAATAGCCATTTTCTTTGTGTGGGGGAATTGAACTCGGGACCTTGTGCTTGCCAGAAAGGCATTTATGACACTGAGCTAAATCCCAGGCACCATTTTATCATCTCCATTGGTATCTTATGGGAACACCATCATGCATGCAATCCGTTATTTGCCAGATAGAGCTCAGCAGCCAGGACTGTGCATGTTTTTGGACTCACTCACTGGAAGACACTGAACAGCGCGAGTTTTTAGCCACCAAAGCTCCACCTATCTGATGCAGGCCTGTGAGCACACAATTGTTCAAACCTCCCTTCCCTAGCACCCAAGGGGCATCTGCCACCAAGAACTCCCACCAGTGCCCACCACTGCTACCACTTCTGCGAACATGACACTGCTCCAGCAGACAGTGAAAATGGAGCAAAATTGTTCCTGTGTAATTTGCCTTCTCTGTCCATCCTGGCCAAGTCAGCAGGCGGATGCAGCGATCAGGACTCGGGCAGTTAATATTTGAAGCTCTTTCCCTAGTAGCAACCAGCTCCCCATGCCTCTGTCTTTTGTGCAAGTTTAATAAAATAAATTTTGAATATCAATAAAGTACGTTCTATTTTTCTTGGCATGTCCCAGCCCTGCTCCATCCTCCTGGTGCAGAAGCCGTGCTACAGACAGATCACTTTTCCCCAGATCATTGATGTGGTGCCACGAGGGCTGCAGATGATTTGCTAAAATGCTCCAAAGGTATTCAAATTTCTTTAAAGAAGAAATTCAATTTATGTGCATTTATATTACAATGTCTGTCAGGAAGAAAGGTTATAATCACCAGCATATTTTAGATTTACATTTTCTTCTGTACATGAGGTAATGGTATTAGAGAGAAACGATGAAGCCTAGAGTTGAATTGGACGCATGGTCCTATTTTCATTGCTGCTAAAAGCATGTTTTTGAAGTTCTGGAGGAAAGCATATGTTAGCATATGTTAGGGAAATATCAAGAACAGGAGGCAGGGTGGCTGAGAGTTTGAAACATTTGTCTTTCCTTCTGGACTCTCCATGTGGGCACAGATAGGCCATTCATTAGCATCCAGCCCCTCAGGAAAGCTTTTGAGGTTTCAGCACCTGACACGGACTCACCACCAGCGCTCAGGCTAAATGCATGTGTCCCAAAGACGCTGCCTGCGCCCACCCTGAGGATGCCTGTCGGCTAGCTTGGCTTGGCCCCAGTGCGGCTGGGACAGAGTGAGCCTACTAACTTACCCAGAAAGGAATCCTTGGCCCCAGATATTTTCAAATTATGCTCTGGAAAATATATCAACCCAAGGTGCCCGGATGCTCTGACCAACTGATAGGCCAGTAGCAAGATGACTGATGGTGCCCTCGTGCAAACAGAAGGCTAAATGCCTCCTTTCATGCCCAGGGTTTAAATGTGTAACAGGCAAAATCAGGACTCCAAGCCAGCAGGTCTGGTCCCCCTGCACTGTGTTCCTCAGCTGCCTGCGGCATCCAGATGGAAACGCTTTCCTGTTTTCAGCTAGTCCTTAGACAAGGGCCTGCGGCATCTAGGTGGACGGACGTCCCTCCGCGACAATGAACAGGTCGCAGCGCCTCATGCCACTGCTCCACACCGAGGACTCTAACACCTGGCCTCACTGCTTCCCAATCACGCTTTACAAATTCTGGGCGAAGGAAAGGGACTAACATTTTCCCACCTTCTCTCCTATGATTTAAAATGTTATGTTAAATTACTTATTTGTAACTGTTTCATTATTTATTTTATGTGTCTCTCCTTGTTTTAAAAGCAATAGTTACTGAATGTAGGATATTTGAGGGGAGGTTTGTTTGTTTGTTTTGTGGGGTATTTTTTTTTTTTTTGTATTTTTTAGGGAAAGGTCTACAGAGTGTTCATGATCTCACTACTAGATCAGATTCTTAGTGATCCACCTGTTTACAGCCTCCCAAGAGCTGGGATACAGGCATGTGCCACCACGCCCAGTCTCAGTTGCCCTCTCAGTGCATCCCTGGGGGGGTGCAGCCAGCACAGCAGGCTCGGGGATCAGATCCCTGGCACCTGCACCTGCTAGCAAGTGCTTTAATAAGCTGAGCTATTTGGCCGGCCCTAGGATATTTGCAATGATGGACAAACAAAAGAAAAGTAAAATAAGTCTTAATTCTAACCCACAGAGGTAAGCATTAACATTTTGATACAAAATCTTTCTGTATATGAACCTAACACATGTATAATTTCTATTTTACGTAAATATGTTTTTCTTAAAACTTAAATCCTACTAAATTGCTTATTAATATACTGGGTTACAATAGGTAAAGGGTATCTCCTTTACTGAATAATTTTCCACAATATAATTTTAACAGTTACATAGCATTCTTCTATAGCTATACCTTCAAGCAATTAACCAAACCACTGATTAAGACCCTGAGGTTACTTCCAATTTTTCCCTAACATAATTAATGTCATGCTGTGTATCTGCTCACATGTACTTCTTCAGAGTATCTCACAGAGTGAAATGTGGGTATAGGCATATTTTAAACTTGGATAAAGACTGCAAAAATGGAAGCAGAAACGTCGGACAGCTGCTCTACCCACCAGCAAGGCGTGACAGCCCGAGTTTCATTGATTTGAACCCTAATTTAATAGGTGAAGAAAATTTTTGACACCTTACTGCTGAGCCTAGGAGAAGCATAGACAGTGGATTTACTAGATCAGCCTATATGGGAAAATAGAAAAACAATCAGCTTTAGTTAGTGGAGGAGATGGAAAAGGGAGAGGGAGCCCGTGGCTTGTAAATGTGATGCCTGTGAGTGACAGTAGGCCTAGGTGATGACCACTAGGTTTTATTTTCTGTCCTCTAGGAGTCTCTAACACTTGGCAGGGTGAAGACTCTGGTTGAGATGGGATAACAAAAAGTAAGATCTTGAGCTAAAAGGGGGAAAAATAATACCAAATAGAAGGAAGTGGATGGGATAAGCATATGTGTCCCCAGGCTGGGGAGATAGTTCAGCAAGCACAAGGACCTAGGTTCAATCCCCAGCACCTACCACATGCCATGCCAGTCTCCAGCATCCCGGGCATGATGGTGCACACTTGTAATCCGAGCACTGGGGAGGCTGAGACAAGAGGATCACAGCAAGTCCAAGCCACATAATAAGAACTTATACCAAATAAATAAATAAATAAATAAATAAATAAATAAATTAAAGATTAAGGAAAAAATAATGTATATCCCCTTTGAGTTCATGAATACAATAGCAGGGAGAGCAGGGAGATGGAGGAGAGCACCTGGGAAATAAGAAGGAAAGACACATGGACTGACATAAAAATATAAATAAATAAACTAGGCATTTGTTCTCTCATTCTGTGGGCAGGCTGTCTACTCCTGGACTTGGACATGTAAATGAAATGGCCTGCAGGGTCGGCTGCATTAGAACGTCCCAACAGTATCACTGCTGTCTGCTGCTGCTCTCTCCCCTCTGTGGAGTGGGCTGGTTGCTTCACCCAGTGGCCCTGGGGCAGCACTCCCAGCTGGTCGAGGCAGAACTCCATGGCCCCTAACAGCCTCGCTTCCAAGCTCAGATTGTAGCAGATGTCCAAACGCCCTTCCCTTTGAAGGTCTGTATCACTTGTTTCTATCCATTGGTGGTGGAAAGACATTTGGCTGCTTAACCCAGCTTCACTTCTGTTATGCTCTGTGGGTTAAAGCAAGTTCTAGATCAGGGAATCCTCAAAAGGGTGGCAATATAGACTTGATCAATCAATGGGAGGAGCAGCAACATCATGTTTTTAAGGGGCAATGACACAAGAAGTCCTAGTGGGAGGCCCTTTATAACCACGATCTACTACCCAAGTAAATGACAACCCTGTGACATCCAAAACCTGGCAGAGAAGCACAGTGGATTGTAAATGGCCCTGAATCCAAGATCCAGACTGCTAGTTCAAAGAGTGACCAACACATGAAGGGGGAAAGGAGGCTGGGGCTCACACAGCTTGGGCATGACAACTCTTTTCTAATTCAGAGATATCATGAGTAGCATGGGGTTTATGAGTTTCATACAAACAGCTCTGTGGAATGAAGTCACTGGTGTGTGCAGCAGATGGAATGGAATTCTTAGCAAAAAAGGGCAGAAATGGAAATGAGATCTGATTTGTCATCTTCTCCAAGACTCAAAAGAAACACTCTCCACCTTCTAGTAAGTTTATTCCATGCCTTTCTAAGTTTAAGTTCTGTCCACAGTAAAACGGAGATCTTGCTGTCTGTCTTGTTGTGAACAGACCAGACAATGAACTAATGTTTGTGAAAGTCATTTACAAAAGGGAAGAGCGTTATGTGGTTCTTCTTCCTTCTGCCCAGATCATCTCTTTCAAGTGTCCACATGCTCTTTTCTGGTGTCCCGTTTTATATTTTCTTTCCCTCTGGGGTCCCTGGCAATGGTCCTGTCTTTGCTTTATCTGATTTCTCTCTGAAATATAGCTAGGTGTCCCCAAAAGACAACAGAGCTAAGTTTGCCAGGACTCTTCCTGGTACAATTTGATTTCAAAGTACACTGTGGGTTCTTAATGCATGTTAAACAATAATGACAACTACAGAGACAGTCAGCTGTCCCAGCCCTCCTTGCTATTTGCTGTCCCCTTTTCCATCCCTCCTGCAAGGGCTGGGTAAACAGAGGGCCACAGAAGAGCACTCGGAGTGGAAAGCAGCTTGCCTCATTGCCACAGTCCCACCTAGACTGCCCGTGACAGGGTCCCTGCCGTGTCCCCTGAGCTTCATCATGCATCTGTGAAATGGGGACGATCCAGGACCATGACTAGGGTGATGGGTAAGGCTGAGTCCTTTGAGTTGAGAAAGGAATGGCACCTTTATCTCAAATGTTGGTCATTTGTTCAACATCAAGTTTTTGCATTGACTTTGAATTTTTAAATTGTAGTGAAATATTGAGGATTATGATACTTGCTTAAAGTCCATGCCTGAAGCAAGTGCCTCCCTGCCTCACCCCTGGACAGGGATATTCATCTCACCAGGAGGGACTGAGGATGAAGTGAGGCACCCCATGAGTCAGTGGCAGGAGTGAAACAAGTATCCAGTGCAGGTGAACCGCAGGTATCATTATCAATGCATCCACCTGAGCCATCCCTTGGCCCAGGCAGGGAAACTGAGGCTGGGAAAAGCTACGGATTCTACCTGGAGGTCACAAGATGTTAACCACTGGCCTGCCCTGCTGCAAAGAAGCCCTTTGAATACACTCTGCTCTCTGCACACTGAGCCATGTTGCAGTGTGTTCTGGTTGGATTCTTAGGAGGGCAGCTAGAGAGGCCAGCAGGCCCATTTCTCTTTGCTGGGGCAGCCCTCCCATACCATGGCCTTCCCTGCAGTTCCCCACACTCTGGTCAGGCCTGGCTACCTCTGTTGCTTCTCAAGGTGCCAATTGCCTGTTCTCAACAGTTGCTGCTACTACATGGCTTTCTGCTCGCCTCTGTCTTGTTCCATTGGGTTGGACGAGGACTCTTCTCTCTTGCTCACATTGTCTCTGCTGCCTACAACAAATCCTGGTCAGAACAGCCCCCCACGGGTGCTGAGGAGAAGAATGCAGAGTGCAGGAAGCAGTGCACTTCACCCAGGTCCTGTGCTTAAATCACCTTGCCTTTTGGATAGCTGGCCTCTCATCCACTTCCTGAGGCCAGCATAACACGTGCACCATGGGTTGCTATAGGGATTAAATGTGTCAAACCACAAAACCAACACCTGGCAAATAGAAAATGCATAATCACAAAAAAATAGATTTTTCTTTTCTTTCTAATCCTAGAACCTCAAGCAAGTAGCTTGAGTCTCTCCACAGCAATGCTATTGATGTTTTGGACTGGATAATTCATTTGTATACCTGGCTGTCCTACCCAATGCAGGATGACTAGTAGTATCTTTGGCCTCTACTCATGGGATGCAAACAGAAGGTCCCAGCATGAGAGATTATCAAACAACCTGACAGGGCAAAATCCCCCAAGTGATAACTCCTGACGGAGCCTATTGACTCAGATGTTTTTAAGGAGAAAAATGGGCGATTCTTGTGACATCTTTGTTTTCTCAGTATTCTTTAATATCAACAGATTAGGGCTGGGTGAGTATATACTAAAATAATAAACAACATAATGACAACAATATTAGGATAATAGATTATATTAACTGAGCAGCTACCAAGTTTCAATCTGCACATGATGCTGGCAGCACTTTTGCAGGGTAACTATTGCTGCCCATTTTCCAGAGGAAGAAACTGAGGGTCATGTGGACTAGTTCATCTGCCCAGGGCCATGCATCGATTAGCAGTGGGGTTCTACCCGAGTGAGTCTGGCTGCAGACCATGCATCTTTCCCACAATCCTCTTCCTGCTTCTTTCAATACTCCTTCTGTCTGCACCCTGATCCCTTGTTGAACATTCTCCATCTGACTCTGTCTGTCTCCACCTCTTACCCTCCATCCCCCACCAGATGTTCAAAAATGAAAATATCTGAGAAAATAAGCTGAATTTCTAAAAATGTACGTCCAAATGTCTGGAAGGCCCTTGCAAGAGTGATTCAATTAGGAGAAAGTATGTTTAAACAGAAAGCGTCCCTGCCAAACTGAATTCTTGTTAACCCTGTTGTTTTTGGGTGAAGAATAGGCCCTCCTTGGTATAAGGCTAAAGTGCAGATAGACTTGTCCCCAAATGCGGGACCAAGGCTCTCCCAGGCCCAGTCCAGGGGACACTAGCTCTGCTTTGACTTTCTGAAATTCTCTTAGGAAGACTTTCTCCACTTGTGCCATTCAGTGCCATCCACATGTCCATCTAGGGAAGACAAAGAGGAGCTGATGGCACCGAAAGTCTTGTCACTGCTGCTTGCCACATGGGTCCTGGAATCTACAATGCCTAGGAGCATCTAGAAAGTCATGTCTTCAGGCCCTAGGGTTGGGTCCAGAGGTCTGGTCTCAAGAACCTCCCAGGAGCTTCAGACCTCAGTGGACTCATCTGACATTGGCCTCCAGCATGTTCTTCTGATGGGATTCACGCCTTGAAGGGAAGACTTCATTCCCATTTTAACCAAGGTAGCCAAGGAAGAGAGGCTCATATCCAAATTCTGAATGGAAGGGAAAAATAAGAACAAAGGAAGTAGATAGATCCAGGATGTGATAGATCCTACAATGCCACTGGTTTTCTCAGGTGAACAAAGTAAGAAATGTCAGCCCTGAACAGGATTCAATGTCTCCTCCTTGGTCTCTTTAACTACACTCCTGCCTGCAGAGCCAATGAAATCTCATTCAGCCACAAATCAACTACACCAGTCCTTTTGAGGCTTGCCATAGACCTCAGGCTGAAGTGGGCAACTCCCCAGCACATGACCTGGCCACTGCCACCCCCCGTCTCAACCACCCCCCATCTGATGCAACCACCCCCCACCTGACGACCAGGCACGCTGGCTCCCCTACTGCACCCAGTCTTTCTGGACTCCAGTCTCGGTCCTGATGATAATTTTCACCTTCAAGCTCCCAAGAGGTCACCACAGAAGCTAATGACTATACCCACCGTACACACCACTCCACTTCAAAGACCTCCACCTGCCCTCGATACTTCTTGACTTTAAAGTTTAAGTACAAGGCCATGCATCCTTCCCAGCTGTAACGAGTGAGTTACTGCAGCCTGAGGCCTTCTGTGGGTACCCTGAATCTCACCACTCCATGCTTCTCTGAAGCATCCATGAAGCTTATCTCAATTTCTTATTCAAAGAGTGTCTTATTGTTTCCAGGCTGGCTGTACCAACTGCCAACCATGGTGGCCTATGTATGCACTTGGTCTCACTATCAAGAAACTACAGCTGAGTTTCCAGAACTAAAATACCAGAGATTTTTGTCTGAGTTCTTCCTCACACATCAAGATATGTGGTGATTATCATACAGTTTGGCTTACAGTACCTGGGTTCCGGAGCACTTGTTTTTCCCTAGGTTTTAGCCCAGTGCTCCAGAATCTAACATGACTATGCCGTCTCTTTTTCCAACTTTTCAAACCTGATTAGGTACATGCTCTACAGAGTCTATTCATTGCACCCCAAAGCCAAAGCTGGGCAATTATAGGAAACATCTGAGGCAGGAAAGAGGACATTTAGCAGCTGAGGGGCTCCAAGAGAAGAGCCTTGTGGGGAAGGGAGGGAGGAAGACAAACACTGAGAGAAAACCATTGGCAGAGCCAAAGCGGTTAAGTGGCGTGGGGTCCGCTGCATCTCGTGCCAACTTCTGGTGAAGTGACACATGTTTCTGCTTTAAGCGATCAGTTCTTACTTTTAACATTGAAGATTAAAATTAAATGCATTACCATAGATCAGTTTACAGGGATTTGGTACATCTGTTTTGGAGATGTAAAACAAAACGAAGTAACATTGTTACGTGTGTTACCAGAGTTGGGGCAAAGGCTCATTGCCAGGCTGGGCTGCCCACGCTACTTTGGTGTGGCGGCATCCCTCACACTTGGTAGGAAGGGATTTGGCCCTAAGAGTGGTGGGAAATCTGTCCTCCCAAGTGCAAGGAGGCACTGAGACACAGTCCTCGTTCCCTGGTGGCGAAGTATGAAATACCAGCCACCTCCTTAACCTCTACTGGGATGGGAACTAGGGAGGCAAACAGGCTAATAGTTGTTGCTGGAACTTAGCAGAGGCCCGCACTGTTGGCCCCAAGGCCTGGCTTGACACCCCACAGCATCAGGCTTGCCAGACTTTTACACTGACCTCCAAGGTCCAGCCCGCAGGGAAAAGACTGGCAAGTTAGATTATTGTGCCAATAATGAGCGAATGGTCTCTGGTTTGCTATTTACACTGCTTTCTGGGAGAGAAAATAAGTCTTCCAACTGAAGTACTCCAATTTCTACTATTTATCCAAGATTACACATATAATCCCATAATAAAACACCGTTCCTGCCCAGAACACACAGTGATTGCCTACAGATGTGCCCAAAGAAAAACATCTGCACATCCAAAATGGCCACCAGCAAGATATTTTACCTACTCTGGGTTGATAACCAAAATGGTTAATTAGCTTCTGAAATTTACAGAGTGGAAATCCCACATAGAGAACGAAAAGGCGTGCTGCTATGGAATCGTAGCATCTGGGATGTGCTGGCCAAGATGGAAAGCCATGCTGTGCCTGACATCAAGTAACACCTTGTAGTCTGATGAAGTTTGGCCCCAACAGCATGCCGTCACTAGCACATGAAAATAAAATGCTCTCCTAATGGTGCCTGGCACAGAGTCAGGAAAATACCTCATCTGAATTTTTATTCAGCTGACAAATGATGTGCGTCTCTGCCTTTATCTGGCTGCTTATATTAAATATCTGAGTGCAGCAAAGCTTTCTTAATTTGCTCATTTCTCTTGAAACCATGTAGAATAGGAGCTCAGAATTAAAATGTGCGGAAAGGCAAGAGAGATGTCTACCTGCTCAAGTAAACCCCTGGAAATTGCTGGGCCCCACTGGGTCCTATCACATAATTATCCCAGCTCTACTTTGATTCCTCTCTCAAAACCCTGTTTCAAAATGTAACCCAATCACCAGATCCAACAAGCAATCTGTTTATTATTACTTTTGATAGAAAGGTTCATAACATCCTGTAATGTGTGTGCATTTTTTATTCTGTTTGGCTACTAGGCACTGAAACCATTTGGGACATTTATTAAAATGCATTCAGCTGCTCTTTAGGATGAGGTTAATGTGGGATTTATGCCTCTGTGGTGTACCGTGCACAAAGTGGTGATAATGCTTATTTAGTACTTAGTTCACGTACAAAATGGTCAGCTATAAAACTCGAAGGAATACAAAGATGGGCCAGAGAAAGCACAGAATAGGAAATGATTTCTTCAAGCTGGGGGCTTAGAGATGAGACCGGAGGAGGAGGAAAAATTTATTTTAATGGCGACACTAATTCTCCAGTTGCACAAGGCAGGAAGCTGGAGGGTGGGAGTTCCTAGAAACCTATCTTGATAAACCCAGGTCTAGCAACCTGCCAAAGGGGCTCTGTGCCACCCAGGCATAGCAAGGGACACTTTCCATGCAGCCATGCTTCCTTCCCATACCTCCATTATTCCTTTCTACTGCAAAGGCCCATGGCTTTCAATGACCCAATACTGCGAGAGCCAGAAGGTGAGTGGGGCAGGGCTGGTCGCAAATCTGGGCTCTGCTCCTCTGGTATCCAAAGCAGATGGACTCACCAAGATGGGCATAAAAATGCCAAGCAACTTCCTCATGTCTAGCCAGGTCCCCGGGCAGCAGGCAGAGCGTGCATATTTCCTACACATGTTGGCGACATGCTGGCTTCCAAGAATGGAAGTGGTTCAGAAAAACCCCTGGAATCTACCCAGCACTACCCTCAGGAAAGCCTGCCCATTCCAGGAGCTGCTTCGTACGCAGGGTATCTGGAACCTGGTGTCCCACTTTCCCATGGGAAATTGGAGGCATGGGAACCTGTGAACCGGCAGGATCTTCCTTTCTCTTGCACCTCAGCTGGTTTCGCTGAGCCAGCAGGACCAGGAGGCTCCCAGTCAGGGTCCAGCATGGCAGCACTGAGGGAGATCACACCACGTGTTTTGCTTGCTCTCTGCTTCTTGCTCCCAGTGACAGCAAGGAGCAGATCAGGAGGACAACAGCTGAAGCCCTGCTGCCACACCCTGCTCTGAAGACTGTAGGAACTTTTGACTAGGCTCCCTACTCGCAGTATCCCTCTTCAATCTGTTCTTCCACAGCAACCTCAGGGATTGGGTCAAAATAGAAATCAAAAAGAGAGAGGAAAAAAGGAATCAAACAAAGTCCTGATCTCACCTGCTCGAGCCTCAAGGGCTTCCCACTTCACTCAGAGCATCGGAAGTCCTCACCGGGCCCGACAGGCTCCTGCATCCTTGGGTTCCTGCTCTTCGTACTGATCCTGTCTCTCCATCTCCCCAAGGTTCACTCTGCCACAGCCCCCCTGGCCGCCTTCCTTGCACAATCCAAACTTGCACATGCTGGCTCCCCAGCTGGGATACTGTTGCTCCGGGTGGTCGTGTGGCTGACTCAGCTTCCATGTCCCCTTCTCATGGCGGCCCCATAGGAGTGGCCTCCATCATCTTCTTTGACAGCCCATTTTCATGATCGAAACAGCATTCGTGATCAACATATCAGTTGTTTACTTGGCCTCTCCATATAAGGACATTTTAGAGGGCAAGGGACTTGCTTGCTTTGTTCAGCCCTGTGTGTGAAACTCCTGAAGCAGGATCAGATGTGCAGCAGGGCTCAAGAAACCAGCCACGATTGAATGGATGAAGTTAGCGGCAACCATGCAATAGGTGGCATGTGAGGTTCTTTCCAAACATTTCCTTGAATCCTTGTATTAATCTGCTCTCTCATCATTACCCTATTATCATACCCATTTTCCAGTTAAGGAAACAAGGTAATGAGGCGAAGCACTTACCCAGTGGCACATAACCCTGCAAGGAGGTGCAATCAGGACCCACATGCAAAGTTGCTCCTGACCTCAAGCTGGCCTTCTCCACAGGGAGGTTAATCGGCCCAAGCTGATAGGTAATGCACATGGGGCAAAAGACAAGACAGTCTTTTTTTTTAATGTCTTTTTTTTTGAGACAGGGTCTCACTATGCAGTTCAAGCTGGCCTTAAGCTCACTTTGTAGCTCAGGCTGGTCTCAAACTCACAACAATCCTCCTGCCTCAGCCTCCCGAGTGCTGGGATTACAGGCATGCGCCACCACGCCTGGCCAAGACAGTCTGTTTTAAAAGAATTTCTTAGACAACTGAACTTGCAAACACTTCCCTGTCTTTCCCAGCTTCAGACTGGTCTGTATTGCTGCTCTGAGAGTTTACCACATATAAATTTAGCTTATGTGAGGCCTAACAGAGATAATTTAAGAGAGCATGACTTTTTCCCACCCTCTCCCTGGGAGCCCCTGACGCACCCCAAGCCACCTTCTTCCTGCAGCCCTGGGCCTTCCTGCAGTGCCTCACACCTCATGCACCACTTTGCACATCACACACACTCATTTTTGCACACACAGACGCTCCCTCTCCTGCTTCCTGTCCCTCCTGTTACTTCTCCTGCTCCCATCTGAAAATTAAGAACTTTTTAAAAACACATACACACTCACACATAGCACAGACCACAGCGGGTCACGAGAAAGCTGTAGAAGGAACAACAAACTTGACTGCCAATCAAATACTTCAAAATGGGTCCTTTGGCTTCCTCCAGCTCACCCTACGTGCCTGAGGCTCATTTGGGGAATTATTCTCGGGTACCATTTGCACTGCTGGCACCACCCCACTGGCCTGTGTATTAGACACGTCCCAGGGCGGGGTGCTGTACTTAGTTACACCGAATGACGAATGTTTCCACAGCTGCAAACAGGGAGCTTTTGCTGAGAAGTTGGGGCTGCCGGAGAAGGCTGCTGACCTGGTTATTGGTGTTTGAAACAGGCAAGAGGAGAAAGGTAGCAGGGATCCCTCCAGACGGCAAATGGCAGGTCTCAGAAAGCCAAACATAGTAAAAGTCTGTTGATATCTTAACAGGCAAGGAATGTAGGTGGAAATACACCATGCAATTAAATTAAAATGGGCCGAGCCCCACCGCACACTTCTTTCTAGGTACAGTGCTGAAAGTGAGCGTGCACCTAGAGCTCGTGGTCTGCCAGGCATCTACCTAACCTCATTTGATCCTTGCTCCGGCTCTGAGTTAGATATTCCTACCATTATAGATGAGGACGCGGAGGGCCAGGAAGATTAATGAATTTGTCAGTGCTGTGAGCAGAGCAGAGTGCCAAGCAACAGCTGTCAGGCTCTTAGCTTCTGTGCTAAATGCTTCCATCCTCTGTTCTTCACGTGTAGATTAAGAAAAGTGCTCTTGAATCTAGCAGCCTGAGACAATCACCTGGGGTGTGCTTTTGAAAAACATCAAAGTCCAGGCCCTGGCGCAGATCAATTAGGTGCCTCCCAGACATTGGTATTTTTCAAAATGTGATTTTTTTTTTTTACAATGCTGAGGATTAAACTCAGGGCATTTCCACAGAGCCATGTCTCCAGCCTTCTTTTTACTTCTTTTATTTTGAGTCCAAGTCTCAGATGATAAATTGCCTAGGTTAGTCCAGAACTTACAGGCTGCCTGCCTCAGCCTCCTAGAGTGCTGGCATTACGGGCAGGTGCCATCACACCCTGCTGAGAGGAGATTCTCACAGTCAACCTGATTTGAGAGCCGCTGTGGTCAGCTAGTGTGGCGGTTCTCAAAGCCAAGCTCTGTGGGCCAAGAGCATCAGCAACATCTGAGAACTCGCTAGAAATGTGAGCTCCTGTAGACCCGCTGGGCTGGAAACTCAGGAGTTGAGTCTAGAAATTCATGGCTTGTTTTCTTTCTTTCTTTCTTCTCTCTCTCTTTCTTCTGCTTTTTATTTTGCTTTTGTGGCAGGATCAGCCTGCCCTGGTGGCAGAGGCGGCAAGGCATGTGGTTCCAGGGGTCCAACCGCAGCCAGGCCCTGCAGTTGCCTACGCTCGCCTAAGCAATCACCTTAGACGACTGAGCTATCTCACCAGCCCAGAAATTTAGAAATCTGTTGCTTGAAAACTAAGGTCCTTTCCAGAATCCAAATTCTCTGAAGACTGTAACCTTGCATGCCCCCATTCACGCTCAGTCCTATATTCTTAATACCCAACACCAAAATAACTAACCAAGGAAATGAACAGACAGTTTACAACATACTATGGAAACTGTTTCCATTTCGGTAAGAAAACTTGAATTGGTAGGCATCTGAAACCTACTACTTGCAGTTAGTTAAGGATTCAATTCCGATTAGCTAGCTGGATTGGCAAGATTACAATCTTTGCAGTCCGAAGCTAGTCTGCTCATTTTTTTCCCTGTATGATGAAATTAATAGCAGCCACCGTGATAATTGCCGGCCTGGCCCCTGGTATGATTAGTGCCGGGTAAGGAGGCAGGCAGGTAGCTAATCCGCAAGGCTGTTGTAGTTTCTGAACCTTCTGCCCCAGAAGGTCTAGGGCAGCCCGTTTTTGACAAAGACAGGAAATTTTTCCTGGCAGTTGAGTCAATCTTATGTTCTTCAGCCTGGCTCAGCACCCAGACGGCACTGTAGCGTAATCAGAGAGAATTAACCATCCCTGCAACTCCGCTCATTAAGGAATGCAGATTCACTGCGTCTTTGGCATCAGCCTGCTTGTCTCACAATTTCCTCTCCAAGCCCCAACCACACATCCTGAAAAATGCCTTGGAATCCCAACAGCCCTACAGGGGACCAATGATTAAATTTGTCCCCACAATTAATGTGTCTGTGACTGGCAGCAGGGAAGGGGTGTTATAGAGCAATCAACAATCAATGGTGAGAAGGTGACCTGACACCATAATCTTCTGCAGTTGTAATCAATATCACTCTAGTCCGGCAGAGTCCTTCTCAATCTGCCCTGCTTCATCTCGATAGAGTTGATTCTTGTATAAATACCTAAAATAAATAGTGCACGGAGAACACCCAGGGATACTTTAAATTACATCCATATCATGCAAAGGCAAAAGCAAGTTCCACTGGGGAGAATCTGTCTCTCAGAACCAAACAAGCTTTTCCTTTAAAAACCTCATAATTGGTTATTTACACACTCTGCAACTTTGCATTTGTGTTGCATCCCGATTATCATAAGTATTTCCAATTTGACGGAGCCCAACCACAGTGAATACGCAAGCTTTTCTGATTTCCAAGGCAACTAACAGAGACAGTGAGGTGTGGTGACTCTTTTTTTGTTTGTGACTTGAATAGGATGATGCTTGCACCACTGCAAATCCAGGGCTATATTCTGGCCACATGTGTTGCCTTAAAAATCCTGCCTGACACTCTCTAGAAATTGTGAAAATTACAGGGGCCAAGACTCTTCCTGCTGTGCCTGGGTAAGTGATGTTGCCCCCGAGCCTGGCCATCTCTGAGTCTTGGAGGTCTGTGGGGAGGGTTCTGTGCTGTAGAACAAAATTCCAGCCCATGAATGTGGGTCCAGTGTGCAGGGTGGCAAGGAACGTCATCAACTGATGCAGGTCAATTTAATCACCAGCAGCAGAGCAGGCTGAAGACAAAGGCTGTGCTGCCAGTTCTGGCCCTAATGGGCCTGCTGCTCTGGGCCTGTAGACACTGACAGGATATGGGAGGCAGCCACCCCAAAAGACTCCAGTGGATGCCACCCCTGTGGGAGAGGAGCCCAGCCCAGCCAGCTACTCTAATAACTAAGGTAGACTCTCAGTCTACTTCTCTCTATGCTATTGCTGCTGCCAGACCTGTGTCACCTCAACCCAGCTGACTTCCTGGGAGCATCCTGGTCATCCCCATTTCTTTTATTCTTTCCTGATCCAGTTCATTCTCCATGGGACAACCAAGTGATGGTTTAAAAATGATCAACCCTGTCTTCAGAAGCCTATGCCTCCATCCTTGGAACCACCCAGCTCTGCAGCAGGTGGCCCACCTGTGTTCTCCCACTCTCTTCTTTCTGTGCCTGCCACGCACCAAGCTTCCTCTGACCTCAAGGTCTTTGCCAAGGCTGTTCCCTCTGCTTGAACTGCTCCTGACTGATAATTCTGGGGGGAAACAGAGAGAAGAATCCATCATGCATCTATGTAGGTATGAACAGGATGCTTGTCAGGCAGGAAACATATGGGGCACAGACACAGAGGAAAGTAAGACCCAGGGTCCAGAGGGGGACACCTACAGAGCTGCCTCAGAGGGGTTAACATTTAAGCCAAGGCAAGGATGGTATGCAGGGATTTGAGCCCAGAGACAGACACAGGGATGTATTCCAGTGGAGAGCATCATATGAGGACACTGCCCGAGGGACTACGGAGGGCCCCTTGATTGAGGGGAGCTGGGCAGCAGAGCCATCTGGTAGGGACATGTCTTCTTGCTCTGGGACCAGCATGCTAAAGGAAGAAGCAATCATAAAAAAAAAAAGAGGCAATCATGTGTCTCTGGACCCTAGCTGTCCAAGCACTGTTTCCCAAAGTCCAGACATGCTCAGATCAGCAAAACTCCCGGTAGCTTCCTGCCACCCTTTTCAGGGCCCTGGAGGAGATGCATGGCGGTCCTAGACGCCAACTACAGAGAGTGCATCATCTCAGCGAGGCCAGGAAAGAAAAACTAAAATCAGCACCTGCCACGTACTTTGAAGATGTGTCTTCAAAGATGGACTTGAAACATGACCAGAGACATTTCTTCAACTTCTATTCAGGAAAAACACAGCAGAATAAGCACCCCAGCTCCAGGCCATTGGGAGAGGCACAAGCTCCCATGGGTCCATCTAAACAAACGGAGACCCCTGGCCAGACTCTGAGCACCTGGCTTTTCCAGTGTGCCCCAAAGCCTGGAGGCCTTTCCATCACTCACAGATCCAAGACCACCATCTCCTAAGCTCATGATGATCAACCAGTTATACCTGGGGCTGCTTCCTTTGTCAGGATAACTCAATAGTTTTCTCCCCAGTACTGGGAATTGAACACAGGACCTCAGTGAGCTACAACTTCAGTGGAAATGTGTTATTTACATTCCTGTCTTTCCAAGAAGGGTGATCTCACTGAGTCTAAGGAAATTGTCTCTTCCTGTCTTGGCCACTCCACTAAGTGAAAAGGAAAAAACAAGTTTAATACCTAGCTGGGCAACCTCTCTCAAAAGACAGGCAATGGTGCAAATTATGGCAGTGAGGGTTTGCGTGGCAAGTCACAGAGGGATTTCTGCCATTCATGAGACAAGCGCACCACCGCTGCTCTTCCCCAACACATTTCTACTTTCCCTATATCTTACTATTAGGGATTCACTCCTTGTGCTTCCCACGTTCATTATTTAGTCAGCAGTACATAAAAACAGCTGATAAGTCATGCATACACTCACTCAAAAGAAGCCATGGAGCAATAGTTCTCAACCGTGGATGCATTTTTGAACCACCTGAGATGCTTCTTAAAAACATTCAAACTTGGTCCCTTCCTAACGAGTGGAAACTATATCTCCAGATCCTGGGCTAGGTGTCTGCAGTGAGTGCACATTCCCTAGGCGCAAGGTCAGTTCCACAAGCCATTTCCATGGGCAGGCCTGCTGCATCTGAAATGTCACCTTGTGGATCACTGACACTTGAGGTGTGTGGAGAAGACAGCTCACCCTACTGCTAAGATTGGGGGCCTGTGCCACAGCTCCAGTGGCTAAGCTCTTCCTGCTGAGGGGACCCTCAGCACAGTATACAATGGAGCCTCTACCCTACCTGTGCTTTTACAATGTTCCTGGCCAAGGGGCTGAGGCTAAGAACTCTGGGTTTTGGAAATATGAGGAGAATTGGCTGACACAAGGAAACATGGTAAGAGCACTGAGCAGAAAACCCAAGAGGTAGGGTATTCTACCTCGGAAGTCTCAAGCAAGTCACTTGCTGAGGAACATTTCAGGGTAGAACACACAAACCAGTTCACACTGCTTCCACCCACAGCCTGCCTCAAAGGATTCAGGGAAAATGAAAATTAATGGGGTGGGGAAGGTAATCAGTGGCAAGTCCCACTTTTGTTAATAACCACCTTCCATCACAGGTAGAACGAGACAAACTGTCCAGTCAAGGCCAGGGTCACCTTGGGGAAGGAGGGTGGGAGACTGGAAAGGTTCTCTCTAATGCCCAGAGCCTTCCCAGGTCACAAAAGATGGTTTCAAAAATAGAATTGTCCCTTTCAAGCCTTTGCAACTGGAGTGAGCTTAAAGAAGGGTATCAGGGACTAGATGGGAATTGTCCATCAGGACGTGGGGGCCAGGCCTGCCCTCACCACACTGATTCTGTGCCTGGTGTCTCAGGCTCTCACATCATTAACCTCACCACTTCCACCCACTGCTTCCCCCGTCACTGCCAACCATCCTGCTAGTAGAGAACAGCTTTAGTGTTGAAGCAGCTACCAGACATGGGGCAGCCATCAGATTTGAGCCCCCAAACTGTCACCCAAGGCCTGCAACCAGCCTGATGATAACGTCCCCTGACAAACATCCCCACCCTTCCAGGTACTTAAAGAACAAAATCCTATAGGCAAACATCCCTGCACACCAGCGATTTGTTTCCAAAGCCACGGTCATTTCCCACGTGCTTGCTCAGCCTCCCCAGAGCACCCCCATTGCCCGGTAATGGGTGAGACAGCCAGCAGCAAGTCAGTGATGTGCTGAAGAGAGGGAAGCTACAGTGCTGCTCTGCCCACCTGCCAGGGAAACCCTGAAGTATACCTCATCCAGTTCAAACAGCTTGGTGAAGAACAGCCAGCCCTGCCGGTAAGGATACAGCTCAATGGGGAGAGAAAGGGATTTCTGCCATTTCCTAGGCCTTTGCTAAAGGGTCACGCTGGGATAAATCATTTAACACACAGCATCTCATTTATTCCACACACTCAGCCTGTCCACTGGATACAGTTTAATGGTTAAAGTTTGGAGTCGACAGCCAGAGTATCTGGTTTTAGTCTCAGCTCTGCCACTTACTAGCTGTGTGACCTTAGGTGACTTAGACTCTCTGGGTCTCAAATTCCTATCACTTATTTGTAAAATGCTTTAAGGAACACAGAGCTAGAGGTGCATACCTGTAATTGCGCATTCGGAGGGGCTGAAGCAGGGTTGCAAGCTGAATACTAGCCTGGACAATTTAGTAACTTAGTGAGCATTTGATTCAAAATAATAAAAAAGGCTTGGTTTCCCAGTACTGAAAAGACTTTAAACTTTTTTAAATGCAATAACAGCACCTCTCATCAGAGAGTTATGAAATTTCAATAATATTTTACACATACACAAAAGATGACTATATTTTAAAACCAGGCACCATCTCTTGTTCTATAAACATTACCCATCTTATCACCAATGCTACCTCATTGCACAAGAGAATACTGAGGCTGCAACGCTTGGCCACGAAACTGGCAGAGTTGAGATCCGAACCCAGGACTAATCCAACTTCAAAGCTCTTGGCTGTAACTTGATGCTAAATGCCTGACTGGATTAGATCCGAGGCGCTTTTCATCCCCTGCCAGGCTCCCAGCGTGCTCTGTGACTGGTGGGCACACCCCGTGGGCACGAGGGAAACTGCAGCAGCCCTCGGCGGTGAGCTGAGCTTGCCGGGTCATGGGAGGGTCTGATGCAAGGCACAGGGCGTCCGTGCTTCTGGGAGCTGGCTGAGGTCTCGCTCAGCTTTGGCCCTCTGTCTCGGGGACCTTTCTCCTGTTGCTGGGATGAAATACCTGACACTCAAAGTTAAGGAATGAAAGGTTTATTTAGCTCACAGTGTGTGGAGGTTTCACAACCTTGGCTGGCTCCAAGGGTAAAGGGCAGCCGTTCATGGTCACAGCAAAACAGCAAGAGCGAATGGGAGGAGGAGCGGCAGCATCGGCCACGGAGAGCGAGTCTGGCTCCCTTTTGCTGCATTCAGGCTTTCTCAGGCCAGGCGCAGTGCTCGCACCCATAATCTCAGCAGCACTCACGCCCTTAATCATGAATTAATTACAGTCTAGAAATCGGCCGGGGAGATGGCTCAGTGGAATAAGCACTTCCCTGGCAAGCGCAAGGGCCTGAGTTCAATCCCCAGTTCCTCCAAAAAATAAAAATAAAAAATAAAATATGATTCAAGTCTAGAAATCTACCCCATGGCTGCATGAGGCTTTGGGGGACAACAAAGACACAAACCATAACGTCCTATAGGAGTGTCCATCTACAGCGGGTTCCTCTCCTACCACTGTGTGAGACACTGCAAATGCAAGGTGAGGACCTCTCACTGCAGAGGAGAAACAGAAGAGAGCACACACAGCCTCCGGTCCCAGTTGGCGGGGCTCCTCCACTCCATTCAAGAGTGCAACAGGGTGTTTCCTCATGACCCTACCCAGATCAGGAGTAGGACCCAGTTCCGCGCCTTAGAGCTAGGCCTCAGCAGTAAGACGTCTGTCTGCTAGCCACTCATCCCATTCTCCTGGAAATAGGATCTGGTATTGATCTGGGAAGTCACCGCTCACATCCTCTGTACTGGTGGCTTGACTTGGGCCCCCTGCGAGCAATCATGTGACCTCATTTTGGCCAATCTGAGCATCACACCTTTCTAGCTTGATCCAAGGATGGGTAGAGGTCAGAATGCGGGCAAATTAGAGCAAGAAAGAATTAGTTCCAGGATTATTTTTAGTAGGCTTGGGGAAGAGATATTCTCTTCACATAAGTTTAACTCTAGAATACAGACAAGATTGGAGTAGAGGGCAGGGGTGGGGGCACCTTGGCACCAGGGAAATAGAGCCAGAAAAAGAAGAACCCAAAGTCACAATAGTCCTGGATAGACCTGTATCTGAAGACAATTTTGAGACATTATAGTTACCTAAATGAAAATATTCCCCTCCTTAACAGTAATTTCACTTGGGTTTGGTGACTTAAAAATGTCTTAAGAGAAAAGAAAGAAACTTTCTGAAATGGAGCTGGAGGGGCCTGTGGGTCCATTCAGTCCTGTGTTGGGGGAGGAGAGGGTCGTGGCCTCCTTTTTCTCCTCATGGGGAGCTCTAGCATTAGCTAGAGCTGTATTCCAGAAGTAGCAGAAGACTCTCCAAGAACTGGGGAGAAGTATTCCATTTGGACCCCAGCTGTCCCAGGAAGGACAATGGAATTTCAGCATTGCACTTTGGAGACACTGGATTCTTTATGGCCCAGAGATCAATGCATCCTCACTGGGAGCCTTCCTTTGAAAGGAACATGGCATTGATTTTGGGTGAGTCAGGTCACAGACACATCAGACCAGCCTGACTAATCGCATGGCTGTGTGCCCGCCAAAGCTGGCTAGTCAGAAACATGCGATGCTAGCAGTTAATGAATCAGGGGTCAACAGGCAATCAGAACAGAGCTGAAAACCCTCTTGCCCCCAGGCCTCAGAGCATCATAACTAGAAGAGCTTCTCCAGGGTTGGCTCCAGAGCTGTGAGGGTCTGTGTCCCTCACATACCAGAAGGAAAGTGCATGAGCCCAAGGGGCTGAGGGAAAGGGGTGCCCCCATGCACATTCCACCAGCCTCTCAGGGTTGGGGGTAATTTTGGGAGAGGAGCAAAATCTCAGCCAGCCGCCTTGACTGGGGGAGATCCCATCCCCTTGCTACAAATAAGGAGAAGGTTCCACAGGGGTGACCCCAATGGTAAACTCAGTGGAAACTTAGGAAACAGAAAAGGGACAGAAGACAGAGTCCAGACAAGTGAAAAGTCTAGTAAAGGCTTGAGAGATAAGAGGTTGAGCTCAGCCTTGGAGTCTGAGTCCTGGTTGAGCCCCAAAAGAATGTGGAGATTAATTATAGGGCAAAGACAAGAACCCCCCTCAGAAGAGATTTTTTGCAGTCAGGGAAGTCCAACTGGTGCGACTCAGTTTCTTGACCCTGTTCTCATGATGACATCATGAGGTTCAGTCTGTTGCTATAGAAAAAGATGGTGAGTGAGGCAAAGAGAGATAAGGACAGGGATTGTTCTCCCCTCTGTGGGTAACATCAGAGGAAACTGGCTGGATCTTTCAAAGTTCTTTGGGGGCAAGCAACATAAATTGACCCTTGATGACCTTAGTACAAGGAGCACTCCCTGACAAGACATGGGGTAGCTCTTAAAGTGAGAGGAAAAGCCAAAGTACAGTACTGGACTCAAAAGGATATAGGGGAGAGATGGGGGAGCTGGAGTACGTACAGTCTCCTAGGATTGGAGCCAGAATCCAGCAGGTTTTTTTTTTTTTTTTTATCTTGAGACAGTGATTCTTAGTGGCCGACCGCCACTGATGTGGCCCACTCATTGGCCAGAGGGGCAAAAAAAAAAAAAAAAAAAAAGAGAGAGAGGCTCTCAGTGGCTAAGCTTGACTCACTGCCCAGCTCACTACAAGAACTGATTGAGAATGTGATGGAGGGTGTGGGATAGGTAGGTCTCCACTGAAAGTAAAACCAATGTTCTTTCTAGAAATGGAATGGAAAGGCAGGAGAGGTGAATGTTAGACAACAAACTAGCAGCACAGAGGTCATTCATGCTCCAGTTCAGGAAAGATTATTTTGCCAAGAATCCCAGCTTACTCAGGATCTAATTATCACAGAGTGCTTAGGAAGTCTCCAAGTCCCAACTAAGGAGGGAAGAGGACCAGCCAGGACAGCTGCACTGACTCTGCGTCTACCAAGTCCTTACCTCATGCTGGGCAGAGAGCTGAGCATTTGCACCCGTGAGCTCGTGTCAACTTTGTAACAGCCACACAAGGGGATGGGTTTTGTCAAAGAGGCCCGTGGAGCTCAGTTAAGGGACTTTCCCAGAGCACAGTGTTCATAGAGCCAGGAGTGCAAGGAGAGCTGTTGGACCCTAAAGCCTGTGTAATAAAATACTGTGCTACATGGACTCCCAAGAGACACAATGGGAACACACACTGGGAGAAACTCAGGGAAGACCATAAAGAAGAGGAAGAAAAGCAAGCAGAGGAGCACACTTGCACAGGGAAGTGACGGTGCCAGCACAGGCGGCAGGGAGCCAAATGCTGAGTGTGGACCTTTTGCTACCAGCACCAGCTCTCCATGTCAGGCCCCCTTGGGCCCATCTCCTTTTGCCATCTGGTAGCAGGCACAGCACCATGCTGCGAGTGAACCCCACAGGCCAGGTGACTTCGGGAGCAGTTGCATCCCTTGTGGATATCCCCAGTTACCTTGGGGCAGGAGGAGGATGGTGAATGCTCAGGTGTCTGTACACCGGAAACATTTCAGGTGCTTTCTGCTTTTCCTGTCTTGAAACCCAAGGGTCAAAATCAGGGAAAGCAGAGTAGTTTTCCTATCAATGGAATACCCACTAAGGTCCAGGTGCTTTTCCTACTTTGTGTCTGTGTCCCAGGATAATCCAGAGAGGTGGAGGTGCTGATCCCCATTTTATGTACCCAGAGACTGAGAAAGATGAACTAGGGTCTCTCTTCTTTTTTTCCTTTCTTGGCTCCTAGGGAGAGGATACCTACCTTTCTCTCTGGTATTGGCGCCAGCAATGATGGTGCTGGGTGGCCCAGCGCCTGCTGTCTGCTGGGATCAGGGTCCTCGACACCTGTAAGCCTGCCCTCACTAAGTTACAGCACCACTTAACCAAAGTTTGTAAAAGGGCACCCTGGGAGAAGAAATAGTCTTATCTAGCCAGAGCCTTGCTAAAATCCCAATAAGCCCACTGCGAGCTAGAGATTGAAGTGCGATTTTGGCATCTCTCCTCTGGTGTGGAAAGAGATTACACTGAGTCATATTTCAAAAAGGCACAACTGACACAGTATAATCTCTGGTCTTAACTCCCCCTGACCTTGAGAGAGCAGCAATAAAGTGGAAGGGTGGCAGCGGCTGGGAACATAGATTTAGATGATCCACAGAGACGCACAGCTGCCAGGCGCATCTTGTCAGCCTGGGGCTGGGTGGAGATGCTACTGCAGCCCTTCAGAAGTGGGACTTTAGGGTTTTCCTTGCGCTCAGCCCAGTGAAGGATCAGAGTTCAGCATTGCTTTCTTAGTACCCCGAGCCACCTGCTCCTGTCCTGTGCCCAGACTGGCTCTGTCATTCCCGGTCATTTCCATGCCATTGGGCCAGAACATCCTCCTCTCTGCCTGCTTCTATCCCTTTCCCAGTGACAACAATGAAGCCAAAAATGTCTCCAGAAAAGGCATCGATCTGTTTAGCTATCACTTGATAATCAAAAGTTTCCTGCTTCCTGTTAAAATACCAATGATTTCCTTTGCAGAATCAAATAGGTCTATTCCCAGAGACGGAGCATGCTGGCAGAGACAGTTTAATTACTGTCTTTGACGCTGCTTCCCTGAATACCAATCTTTCCCGAGTTACATGATGAGCACACATTAGGGGAAGAATTAAATCAAAAAGCAGGAACTGACTAATTGCAGGATGTCTCTGGTGGAATTGGGCTTCCCTGTTCTGGCTGATCCTTCTGGGGTCCCAGGATTGCAGAGCAGCCAGTCCAGGAAATCCAGCATAGTTGGAAGGGGTCCCGCTGTTTTTCTCTGAATCTCTTCAATGCATAATAAAGATAACATGACGCTAGACCCTGAACTTCAGATTCAAAGCCTGGTCCTGTCTTTGAGTCCTTCCTCTGGCCACTTAATTTTTTCTAAGAGCTTCAGTTCTCTCACATTTAAAATGGGGTTATTAAATATCTGCATAAAAGGTTGCTATGGGGATTAAATCAAATGACACAGGCAAAGCCTTGATCACACTGAGGGGTCAGATAATAAGAGCTGCTTTATTAGGAATGCCATTACATGTAACATTAAGGAGATGTGGATAACCAATATCATATTTTATTACAAGCTATGTTGCTAAACTCATAATTGTTTATGACTGTAGATGCCTATTAAAGAAAGCAAGAAGTAGACACAGTCTCCTTTATACATGATTATACTCCAAGTGCCTAGCACTGTGCTGTCTGTCGGTGGTATTTCAGGATCAGGAAATGCGATTTGGGGAAAGGAACAGAGAATGGCACGGCCCTATCCCCACCTAGCTCCGCAACGGAAAGATAAAGTAAGCATGGTCACCTGCAGGAGGGGCACCTCTCCCTCACCTTCTTTTCTCCACCATGGCAGGCTTCCCCAGGCTTCAGACTCCAAAGGCAGATAGATAATTCAACAGAAGTCACAACCAGGGGACAAGTCTGGTAGGAAGGGGAGGTCAGAACTGAGTCTCAGGAATCAAGCAAGGTCCTTGGAGAAGCTGGAGCTCAACCAGCCACATGCTGGGCATGCAAGGGCAGGGGTAGGCAGGGACTGGGCCACCCACGTGGCTGGACTCAGAGGCCAATGGGGAGTTTCTGGAGAGCTCAGCACAAGGGACTGGCACCATCCTGTTTCTACTTCCCTTCAGCCACCTGCATGTATTTGAGAAAAGGCCCCCACAAGCTGATGGCCAGCTCCTGCCACTGGCCTGACCGACCTCCCTCGCAGCCCTCACACACACTCTAGTCCAAGAGCTATACCTGGGTTTCCTGCTTGGTGCATGCTACTCCCCACACCTCCGTTTCTCAGGCTCCCCACCCGCTCCTCTTGGCTCTCCCTCCCTGGTCCCCTTGCTGGGCCTGTTTCCCCAGCCCTTGTGCCTCATTTCCTTGGCTCTGCCTTTCCTCTGCCTCTGTACTGTCTGCTGCTCCTTCCCTCCCCGTCCCCCTGGACCCTTCACCTTCTCCACACCTCCTGCAGATACAAACATGGAGAGCTGGCTGTCATTTATTCTTATGATTTGGTCCCCACCTTCACCCACACACAATTCCCTCCTAGCTCATAATGTAAATATGACCTTTCTGATATTCATTATCAATTAAGGGAACAAATCCTGGGCAGCACAGGAGACCTTTCCAACTGAAGAGCACGAAGGGCCTTTTTCACATTGGCTGCTGCTCTGTCATCCCATGGCCCTTGATGGGGTGAGGGTTGAGCAGGCGGGTGGCTCAGCCTGGGCAGGGCTAAGGTATGGGGTCTGGAGACCCCCATAGAAGTCACTTTGCACATGAGCTGCACCATGTTGCAAATGTGGAGGTCCTCCCAACAGTCACAGAGCTGAAGGGAACACAGGCTCATAGCCTGCTTTGCCTTCTTCCCCCCCCCTTTTTTTTTTTTTGGATTGCATTGACTTTTTAAATTTTGTACTTTTTATTATTATTTTTAAAAAATACAAAATAGTGATAGAAGAAAACAGCATTATACATGATACAAGAGTTCACTAAACAAAGTAATAGGAATCTAGTAATGGTTTCTATATTACATGATGCTATGTGCAAATTAGTTTTTCAGATTACCAGTTATAAATGTACAAGTTTTGTTTAAAAAAATAATAATAATTAAGAAGTTATAAGAAATTCAGGAGAAGAAAAAAATCAGAGTGAAAACAAAAATTGTATGCGTTAACTGCTCCTTTTTTATATTCATATATTTGGAATTCTCAAAGTAGAAAGGAGTAGGCTATAAATATTTAAAGATTTAAAATTTCTAAATTTAGTTCAACTTATAATATCACATTTCCAAGAAAAATGAACCTTTTGCACAAGAAATTTAAATAAAATCATACCAAGATACACAAAAATGAAATTGTTGAAAACTTATTGTAAAGAAGAAATGATTAAAGTGTATACATAAAAAAAATTAGCTGTGGAGGAGCAAAATTAAGTAGCATCTTATTCCACATTAGAAAGAAAAAAAAAAAAGGACCAAGTGTGTAAGAAACTAGACTAATTAAAGGACTAAAAGAAAAAAAGTTCTATCCTCTTTGAATTCTATACTTAGCATACATACCTTTGAAAATTAAAAGTAAAATATTTTCTAGTTCTACAAACTTGAAATATTTTAACACCTCCAGATGTAGCATATAGGAAATAACAAAGAGCATAATTCAAAAGGCAAGAGAAGTTTCAGTATGCTCCTGGATAAACAACAAAGGGCTCTCAAAATGATAGTTATACTGGACTATATAAAATATATTAGATGAAGCCTTATTTAAAAGGTCATTGAAGATTTCAATGAAACTGTTCCAATCTTTTTTTTTTTTTA